>JAUZNC010002218.1:0-39366 GCA_034780395.1 Vannuccia rotundouncinata | reverse complement strand
AAAATGCACAGACACTCGATGACAGTCCGAAGCTTGGTGTTGTTTAAAACGTTGGACAGCTTTTTTCCAATTTGAAAGCCCCTTGCTTACAAATGCGTTTTCTACTTTAGTCGCCAATTTCAGATGACCCTTCTCGTGTGCCTTCATACAGTTAAAACAATATACACAGTCTTTGTGGGAAAGGAAAATCATATTGTGGGAAAGGAAAATCACGAAACCACTTCTGTTGAAAACAACATGTCACCTTGCCACAGGGCTTCCGCGGAAATACGTAAATTACTGGGCTGGTTAGGCGTTGATGAAGAGAGTTTATCAGGAACGGAGGAAGGTGCTGATGAAGAGAGTTGACCAGGAACGGAGGAAGGTGCTGATGAAAAGAGTGATCAGGAACGGAGGCAGGCGCTGATGAAGATAGTTGATCAGGAACGGAGGCAGGCGCTGATGAAGAGAGTTGACCAGGAACAGAGGAAGGAGCTGATGAAGAGAGTGATCAGGAACGGAGGAAAAAGCTGATGAAGAGAGTTGATCAGGAACGGAAGCACGCGCTGATGAAGAGAGTTGATCAGGAACGAAGGCAGGCGCTGATGAATATAACTTTTAAACTATACTTACAGCTTATTTGACGTCACGCTTCCAAGAGAATTCGAATATAACGCTTACTAAATTTAATAGACAGATTAAAACAAAAAATCTCAAAAGGTGTTAATAATGCCTTTTATTTTTTCAATATATAGATATTAAAATAGGCGCAACCTTCAAATAGGCGTACCTTCAAAAATTCAAAATATTTTCATAAATTTTCTTTTATTTTGATGAATTAATTAAGGATAGAAACTGACAAATTTGGGATTAAAATCACCCAATAATTGATTAAATCTAGTCATATATTTCTATTTTACTAAATATTTATTATTTTTGTAATAATTTGCATTACCTAAATATAACAGAGAACAGACGAGACGCGTATGCAATTCGAGGTTAATTATAAGGGACTTATGCAAATTTAATATCTTAAAATGTTTTATTACATCATAAACATATTTTATTTAGATAGACGAAATTATTTTTCCTAACAGCTGTATACTAAGGTGATTAATGTTGTATTTCGATGTTGACTTGGCTTTGATGATATTGATTTGAATTATATATCTAATTATACATCTAAATATAAATGCTGAAACAATGACTTCCCTAAATTGTGCGGTTTGACATGTCATAAAAACAGCTCCAGTGCGCTATTGCTGTGCAAATTTATGTTTTCCAATTTCTGATAGATTTTAATATCAGCAATTGAAAAATGATGAGGTACAAATTTTTAGACCAATAGAACCCATATTTATCGGCGCCGGTCTTAGGCCCTGGGGATCTCTACCAAAATCAGATTTCTTAATAATTAACTGATTCGACTATTTTGGTGTTTTATTGAAGGTTTTCTATCGTGTTCAATTCATTTCTGATAGTATAACATCAACTTTTCAGTCTTAAGGTCATTACAGGGGGTGCCAAGAGCACCAGATAAAAATCGTTTATTTGCAATATTAAACGTATTTTTGACAATCAAATTTTTATTTTGAAAATTTTTGATAAACATAGTATTTTTATTTTTATTATATACACGCGTATTATATACACAATTACTTAACATTATCTATGTAAAACAACGTCAATATTTAATGTAATAATAAAAAGTCAATCAATATATAACATAATTTTTAAGATTGTCAACGATATTTTGGCAATGTGTTTTCATTTTGGTAAACTGCTTTCAACAAATGCCTGTATCTCCTTGCGAGTATTCAACTCGATGAGATCGCTCCATTTCAAGCTTGGCAAAGACAAATCGGTCGAGCATATTGGTGTCCAGAGAGTATGATGGTTGCCGTAATAATATACAATTTTTGTTGGCTAGAAATGTTTTGGTATGATTTGATACCTGGAGGCGGGAAATTATCATGTTTAAGTATGCAATTTTCTGGAAGTATGGCTTTTCCTTCACGGCGTAATGCATATGTACCAAATGAATCAAATGCCTCCTTTAGAAAATCGCTGTATTCTTCCGAATCAATTCAGTCGTTCCCCTGTTCTGCACTTTACAATAAAACAAACCATCAAAATTGCATGCAACAAATATAATGAACTTCTTATCAATTGTTGATCTTTTTGGAATTGTAGCAATATCACCACCAGGAAAAACCCCAGATGTCCTGGTTTTAGAATTACCCATGGGTGAACTGTAAATCCACTTTTCGTCAGTGTGAATTAGTCTTCTATGTATGTTGGGTGTGTTCATTGCCTTCAGGATCTCTTTGCAGCGTGCTACCCGGTTTTCTTTATTGGCATCAGATCATTTTATGTGGTACAAAACGATTGCTTACAGACATGCACTCCAAATCTTCAGTCACCACCTCATACATCATACTGTATGATGTATCATGAAGAGATGTTAATCTACGAATACTTATACTTATGATCACCCAAATCTATGTCTGCTCTCACAACATCCATTAAAGCATTTCTTTTAACTGATATGGGCCTACCACTTGCATTAATTCTGCCAAAATTCTTTCACATTTTCTTGCACACGGTGCTTGGAAATAATATCCGTGTAGCATTAAAATGATTTCGACGAAGACCTTCAATGTAATAGTGTATATAATAAAAAGAAAATATGTTTAATGAAAAGCGCGTTTTTTTTCAGATCGACATTTATATCAACCAAGCAAAAATTGTTAACAAACTAATTTCTTTTGATTCTTCATTTAAATGTAAATGAGTACTCCCAAAACCTAAGTTCATATAAATTCCCTATTTGAGGAAGAAAAACTATAAATCACAAATAACTTCTTTATGATGCATTTTGTATGCATATAATATATTATAAATGATAGAAACATGTATAGGTAATTACATCAAAATACACCAAAATACAAAAGTCAAAGTACATCATTATTTTTTTGATAAAGTGCTCATGTATAATAACGTCTTAGGCATTTTTCTAAAAAATTAACATGTCAAAAAATGAATTTTTTAGTCAATATCTCAAAAATGACGTATCTGAGACCTTATAAATGAAATACCAACAGATAGAAAAAGACCATACTCCATCAGATAGGGTATGTTCAGGAATAAAAAAAAGGTTTGTTTATAATTCGAAAAAGATAGCTATGGAAAATATAATGTTCCGAAGTAAACCAAATATAAAAAAAGGAAAAATAAATTATTTAAAAGCGAAAATTCGGCAACAATAGATTTTTAGTATTGAATAGTGGGTTTTAATACTGAACTTACGCGAAAAGAGAGAATTTTTTTCTCGTTGACTATTTTTAGAAACGATATCATCGAAAAGATTGATCGATGTTTAGGGAGATTATTTGCAAACATTAGTTTTGCGTAATTTCATTTTTATACAAGTCGTAAAAAAAACATTTTTAGAGATCAATGTCAAACGGCCGTTATTCTGACGAGTTAAGACTTCATTACCTACAATCAAATATTTATTTGCTTTTAATTAGATTGAGTATGTCTAATCAGGAAGCAATTCCATATCAGAAAGAAACAGTTTAAGTAACTCTTAAAACTTCAAACGATACTTAACGGACGTCTTAAATAGAAATATACAAAAAATCTCAAATCGGAGGTATTTTATCTGCAGCCCTCTCCAACTACATCAAATAATCGCCGAAAATACAATCGGTCAAATTATCTATAGTTTATTCAAATATGACGATAAAAATGGTAATTGAATAAATCATTACCAGTGCAGATCAAAGATTACACGAATGTATCAATTTAAAGTTGATTTCGTTAAATTCAACAGAAATAAAGAGTTTGAAAAACAATATTAAGTATAATTTATTTTATTTAAAAATTAAAATTAAATAACAAACTTAGAATTATTGCTATTCACATTATATATTGATATCTTCTAAAACCAAATGTTTATTTAAAGTTTGTTTGCAAAAATAATATTGTTTTACACAATATGTTTATAAGAACTATATATTTTAACACACAAAAAAAGAAAAAAGAAAAATTATTTATATGGTAAACAATATTTAACTTTCAAAATTCAAATTTTGAATTGCTTTATCTAATCGTAGAACTCGTTGGCATAGCAACCATATTATTGAAAGATAAAAAAGTTTTTATTTCCTCACGACATAAATTTATTAAAATAATTAAACATTATATCTGCTAACATTAAAAAAGGAATGAATATCAGAAATTTATTCTATTTGTCAAAAGTTTCTCAGAGGAAGTCTCAAATAGAGAAATACATAATAAAAAAAGATCGACTGCTTGAAAAATGAAATGACAGTAACATTGTCAATATAAAAGAATTATACAAATACAAACTAAACTAAAAACAGTTGCATCTTTGAAACCATCTCTAACTCCCTCAAATATTCGGCGAACATAATATATTTGATCAAATAATCTATAGTTTATTCTAAGATGACAATCTAAATGGTAATTGTAAAATTAATTATCTGCGCAGATAAAAGATCACACTGATGTTTCGAGCGGGAACTGGGTTACATTGATTTATATACTATTTAAAATATAGTTTTATAGTCAAACATGTTATAGAATTAGTGAGAATATTCATTAGTGGTTGATCGACGTCGTCTTGCTCTATTATTTTAATAAATCTTTTATTACAATTAACTTTGTAATACAACAATTTTGTACCCTGTTTTGTTTGTCTAATTGTAAGAACAAAATAATGTCTTTTTCAATATTATTATTTTATTTTTAGTTTCATTTATTTAATTATTTATTTTCGAAAAATGTTATCATTTATTTAAATAAACATACTATTTTAATATTAACAGTAGCATTAGTTTTCAGTGTTGATAACAAAATATTTTTAAAGTGCAGCTTTCTCAATACCAACAAACAAATTCTCGCATATTTTTTTATTAAAATTAAATTATAAAATTGGGATTTTTTATTCCCCTTGGTAAAGTTAAAAATATTCTAATTTTAAAATATTGATTTATATTAATGTATTGATTCAAACAGGTGAAAATATTTATCAACTGATATACTGCGGCCAAGCCGCTGCAAAAAATAATGAAATGAAATTCGGCTTTTAAAATATAAAGTATATTTTTTAACTAATTTTAATGACGAAATGTTGCATATAAATTTTTTGTCCATCTTAGAATATGTTTTACTTCAATTTTTCTTAAGTAAAACTTAAAATATAATTAAGTATAAAAGTTAGAGGTACGTTGCAAGAAATATTCAAAAAAAAATTTAAGAAAATAGTTACGAATAAAAATAATAGTGCTAAAATTTGAAAATTTTTATAAATGATTTATTTATTTAAAATAATTTTTTTAAATGCTTTTCAATCACATTTTGGGATAGTGCTGTTACCATAAATTTTTTACCTACCAATATTCAATTCAATACTTTATTGTTACACTTTTAATGTATGTTCTGAATTTAATTATATATAGTTATGTAATAAATATAGCAAAAAATAATAAATGTTTTAAAAACTAATTGAATAAAAGTTATATATTTGAATCTCATTACGTACATATACTTACTTAGAATTATTGTTATTGGAGCTTTTCACAAAAATTAAATGAAGTTTACTAAATAAGATTTTAAAATGTATAATTTAATAAAATTACAAAATAAGTTCATTTTATTTTTTTTAATTCTATAATTAATTAAAGCATTATATAATATATTATAATGAATTAATTTATTCAAATACCTACGTAACATAACTTCTTTTTTAAATATCCTAAGTCATAATTAAAATACATTGGTTTTTATATTATATTTAATCTTGCAGTAATTTTTATAGGATTTAAAAGTTAGACTACAATTTCTTCAATATTTTTACTTATGTAATTGAAATTGTGCGTTAGTTGATTTTTTATCAATGGGTCTAAATATGCAATTTTATGCAATTTTAGGAAATAAAATTAGCTAATTAGTTGAAAAAGAAACGATGTTTTTCATTACCATGTTAATTATTGAATATATATAGCTCGAGCGCTTTATGCAAATAATTAAACCTCAATTTTCTCAAATTCAAAAGGATAATATTCGTATTTGTGAAGGCATGTATATTGTATTATTACGAGTATAATAAAAGCAAAAAATTAACATACAGAGCTAACTTGATAATTCAGTTATCTTGTGTTCAATTCGTTCTCATTGGAGCAAGATATTGAAATGAAAACCATTGCTGGAGAGATATAGACATGAGGACCTTCTAGTTGACAATTTTCTGGGATAATGTCAGACGAAAATGTCCAGAAAAGTTATCAGTATGAAAAATTAGATACTGAAAGTGATGAAGATAACTAAACTGTTTAATTGCATTAACTATTTATATTGGAAACACGATTCCGAAATATTGTATATTAAAATATATAGCTTATGCAAATTATTACAATAATAATATACATTTAGTTAAATAGAAATATGCTCTCTTGATTTAATCAATTATTGGGTGATTAATCCCAAATTTGTCCGTTTATCTCCTTAATCCATAAAAAAAATTAGAAAATGAGAAAAAAATTTGAATTTTAAGATATATGATTATAGGTATAACTACATTCTGTATTTATTTAATTATATAAATTATTTTTAGAAATAAAATAGAATATTTATATTGTTAGAATTGTTATATTCTTATCTATTGATTTTATCGAATGACATTATTTGAGTATTATTCTTATGTACTCAATTCGTTCTGATTGGAGCATGATCGTGGTACTCGTTGGCATAGCAATATGAAAAATATAAATATTTCCTTACAACATCATTTTTTTAAATAATTGTATATATTTCTGTTAACATTATAATAAAGAAATGAATATCCGAAATTCATTCTTTTTGATATTAAATTTTATTGGAATTTTTGGGAATCTTTTATTTTTCATCACACTGATGAAAGATAAAATTGAATCTAAAATGACAATTTTTCTTCTTCGTCAACAAAGTGTCATTGATGAGTTGGTTTGTTTGTTGGCATTTATTAACATGCTTCTTCCAGAAATGTGGTATTTTGAAGCGTGGCATCATAGGTATTACGTTGAAATCTGAAGCATTGAAAGTTTGTATCTGTGTAGCCAACTTGAACAAGACCTGGAGTCACTAAGTGACGATGAGTGACCAAGTTTTGACATCCACAAAAAAGAAATGAAGAGGAGGATCGCGGCAGATAATAGCGACCGTGAAAGTATAAGGAATAGGTTGGATGAATGTATACATCCATTCAAGCCTGAGGAGCATCCACCAGAGCTATCAACATAGCAACTTGCACCATATGTAGTTAATTAATGTGGACGATGCTGTCACAATAGGTACACATCAAATGAAAGAGTTTGAAAGTGGAGTGAGTTTCTCACAGTTCCAGAGAACAAAAAACAGCTTATAGCCCTTATATGTGACGATTTTCATCGAACGTGTCGTTTCCTGCAATAACTACAGGTGTACTGCGTAAACTGGTGGTAACAGGAGAAGATATTGAATCACTTGTAGAAATCACAGACAGTGTCAAAATACGACGTGAAAACATGCGCACAAACCATGAAGAAGCAAACAACATCATTGTGCAACAAATGGTTCATGTCGCAAATGAATCAAATCATGGGGTTACGATTAAAGCCGATGACACAGATGTGTTTATCCTTGCGCTGTATCATTTCCAGAAACTGTTTCATGTTCCTATTACAATGGGGTCTCCAATACAGAGCAGAACAATTATTGACATAAATGCAACCGTAGATACTCAGTCAGATCTCGTGTCCGACCTTCCAGCTGTTCATGTGATATCTGGATGCGATACTCTTCCATGCTATCAAGGCCGTCTTACTTCGCTATAGAGAGAATCACCGCTACAGAGAAGGCTGTATATAGAAAAGCTATCCACATAATGACCATTCATAGAAGAGTCAGTTGATCGAATGACTCACCGAAATAATGTGCTCCTATCACAATATTCAAATCGAGGAAATGATACGAGATAGAATATACGCCGGAAAGAATATGTCGTTCACATTATTGCTGACACAAATCATTGTTATAGTGTCTATAATAAATTTATTATAACCATAATTCTCATATTAACGGACATAATATAATAAAACTCCGATTGAGCTCAGATTTTGTCTATAGGATTAGAATTAGATGATTTAACGGATATAGTCTAGGTAATTGTTTTCTAAATCATTCAGAAAAAATGACATTGCTAAGCCCTAATTCTCCTTTCCACGATAGATCCTTAACTAATGGTAGGTCTGAAAAGCGTTTTTTGCAATGGTTATTCTGGCACTTAATTATATACACTTATTCCATCATAAAATATAAACGTTGAGCCCAGCCTATTTTGCCGTATAGCATATTTCGCCATCCGATTATTTATTAATTATTAAAATCGTATCTCGCCGTCCGATTTTGCAATATGAATTAGTTCTTGCTGTTCTTGTTTTTGCTTAAGTAAGTAGGTATATAATGAATAATTCATTGTCTCACTATATTATAATGGTTGCAGGTATATACAACTTCCGTTTACAACAACATTTATATTTTATTGAATCTTTCAAATGAAAAGTTGTATCTATACAATAAATTTTTTATTATATCATTTACATCAGCATTTACATGATCAAGATCATATTACATGATCATATGATCATATTGCATGATAATTTATATGAACATGGTTATGAATAAATTGAATTTTCAAATAGAAGTGACGATATTGCGAACAGTTATAGAAATTCGGCAATGATAGGTATATACAACATAATCACATATCAGAGGCGGCGGAAGGAATTTATGACTGTCCTGGCTTTTTCTAAAAAGGTGTCAATATTTTCTAGGAATTTAAAAGGCGCTCTATAATAATTTGAAAAATGGAGAAAAAATATTCCAAAATGAAATATAGGTAATAATAACGAATTTTGAAAAATAAAATATATTTATATAAATATTTAACTAAATGTACGTATTAGTTTGCAAAAATATAGTTGTTATACTATATTGCATATAGTTATTATACTGTATTGAAGAAAATGACAAATATTTTATATACAATAAATTAGAAATGCGGAATGCGAACTTTAGAAATAAATTTTTCCGATATTGATTGTTTCCAATGAACTTATTTGCAATTCGTACTAAAAATGAAGCAAATTTGCATCAGCATATACGCTATAGTTAAAAGTTGTATATTTTTGATAAAATAAAATATACCAGCCCCTTTTTATCAATTGGAGATGTTTTTAATAATACCTATAATGATATGCAAGTTTACATAAAATTATATACAGTATAATAAGGGACCATACAGATAAATATGCTTGTTATATAACCGAGTTAAAAAAATGAAAAACCTAATCCTATATTTTTTATATATATATAGTTATTTAATAGTTTATTTATAACAGACGGTTGGTTAGGTACGTACTATACAAAAAACACGAATATCTAATTGAGCGAATAATATAAGTACTCACATCAATCAATTTTTTCTATATATAGTCGTTATAGCATATACACATCAAAATAAAATACCCACATTACAAAATACACAGCATTTTCTCTTCTCCAACTTCATATTTTCAGAATTTATTTTTATGTATATTTTTATTCGGCGATAATTTTATATTTGCAATATTTAATATTACATATTATTAATCCATTTTCAAAAAAATGTGTATATGCTTCTAAGTTATTATTATTCATATAAAATAGAAATAAATCAACTTAGTTGTGTATGTTAGAATGGCTTTTGATTCAGTGACCTCTTTTGAAAGCACTCGTATCTTTTATTATATACCTATTAATCATTGTGTTATCATTAAATCATTAATCTTTTGTCTTAGGTTAAACATTGAGATTTTGAAAACAATTTCTTCTTTATTTCTTCTAAATCAACATGTTCAATGTTAACTGGTCTGAACTGAGAATTAGATTCATCAAAACTGAAGCGAAAACCGTTGACGAAAATTCTTTTGTAAACCGTTTAACATATTGAATATTGAACATATTTAAATATTTCAGTATTCTATAGTACTAGTAACTTATTATATCTTGCTAGGGCGTTTTAACTTTTTAAATCTATCATTAAATGAAAATTAAATAAGTTGTTTTACTTCGTTGTCTGCTATTTTGTAACCGGTTTTATAATCGCGCAATAGTATCCGTCCAAATTAAGATCAATAAATATTATTTAAGATTCTCTCCCCGTATAAAAAGCAAGAATGTGGCAGAGATCTAGTGCAGTTCTTTCTCCATTGGTGAACTGCTGCTGAAGGGATCTAAGACGCGTATCGAGTTGAACAAATTTGGTATTTCGTTTGGGAACAACATTACCAGCACGAGCCATTGCAATCTTAAAGGTATGAGTACAACATTCAATGAAGATGTGTATGATTTTCAAAATTTTAAACTACTTCCGATTGACAAATAAAACAAATTATTAAACGAAAAAACAGTAAAAATAATTTTAAATAAATAAGTTAATAATCTGGCAATATTTAAATTATCATGAGATAACATACGACCTACCTTTATTCTAAAATGATAGACCATTCTAGACCATGATAGTATCAAAAGCCATGCAGTGAATAGTCAAAATCTAAAAGAAAATCTAATTTCATTATAAACATATAAATAACGTCGTGACTTTTAACTTTTTACATTTACCCAATGCAGTGTTTTTACGCATTACTTTTATTTATTCTATTCTATTATGGGTATAGCCAAGAACTTAAATTATATTTTAAAAACGTGTAAATAGAATACATTTTTGTCATTTTATTTCTGTTACAGATCTACATGTGTACGCCTATAACGACAGATTTTGTAATTTACCTTAAAGTGTCGTTATATCCTATTTTTAATGTATAACAAAACATAATATATATATTTAATAAATACTTGGAAGAAAATGTCTGGACAAGATTTAAAAGTGCCGTCCATCCAGACCTTCTGTTTGGTTAAAAGCAGCTGGAGTGAGGACTCGCTACTAAAAATCAACATTCGTTGAGGACCGACACCCGTGTCCCTTAGCAAAAATCTCCCCCCGTCTATAATGAATTCTTGAACATTTCAGGAAGGTCTATTCCATTCAGGTTTGTTGGTATAGTAGGTTGTGTTTTTCTGCGAGCTCTTAAAAAACTTAAGCAATATAACTAGATATGTTGAATCAAATAATAAAGCATATTATATGTACTTCATGAACTGAAGCGGTTGTAAACGGTCTAAGAATTAATATTCTAAATAATGAATGAAAGTTTCAAATTAACATATTAAAATCAGACATCAAACACATAAATATGATTAATATACAATTTAATCCATGCATAATATATTATACCTATATAATATGGTTTGAATGCTGTCAAACCGAGGAATTTTGACAGACATCTCTTCTTGGTCTACTTAACAGGTCAACAATTTTGACTGCATGTAATTAGTTTTCATGAAAAAAATGTTTATTGATGCATTTTTGTTTAATTTCACACATAAATTGGTCATTTCAAAATTTAAAATAATAATTTAAACGGGAAAACAGTACTATATTTGAAATTTATTAAATCTGCGGCGGCCAATATGGACGCCAATGGACGCCATCTTGCTTCTAGAGACCTATACCTACTATTATATGCAAAACATTTCCTATGCAAGTCATTACAAGGTTCCTTTTAACCACTGCCGGACTAGTACTATTAGTAGTCGATTTATAACTGGATTGAGGGGCATCATCAAATAAAGATACTTGAAGATTATCATGATAATTAAGGCGTTGGTTGTTGCAGTTGATGATGCTGATGATGGGAGTCTGATTTTGCAGTTGATGATGGGGCGTTTAGAGTAGCTACTGGTTAAGTTTCAGTTGATGATGGGGCGTTGAGAGTACCTACTGGTTAAGTTTCAGCTCATGATGGGGTTTTGAGAGTACTGGTTGTTGCAGTTGATAATGAGGCGTTGAGAGTACTGGTTGTTGCAGTTGTTTTGATGGGGCGTTGAGAGTACTGGTTGTTGCAGTTGTTGATATGGCGTCGAGAGCTAGCTGTACTGGTTGTAGCAGTTGATGATGGGGCGTTGATATAGATTTACTATTCAAAGATGTCACAAATGGAAGAGTTATTGTGGGGCTTTTTTTTTAATTTTTAATTTATTTATATTTTTATATTGGGGCGTCCCCTGGCATCTCCTTCTCCGCTGCTCCTAAAACTATATATATATAAATATAATATAGATAGCACTACAGAATTATATCGCCTAATCTCTTGTCTTTCTTTTATTGATAAACTTATCGAGCTTTTCATTCTTTTCATCGAACAATTGATTCTTAATTATCAAGATACTTCTTTTTTGATGATCGGTGTAATGATAGCGTGTTTACAACAAGAAGGGGATTCAGATTGAGATAGAGAGCTGTTGACAACCTTACACATAACAGGAGCATTAAAGTGTCTCAGTTGAATTAAGAGATATGTTGATGAAGGGTCCGCTGAGTTGGTTTTGGAGTTTTCCAAGTAGGAAATGATACCGTCAGTATATACTAATCGGTTGAATTCATTTAGGCTGATGCCAATCTCTAGCGACCTTTCGGACTGAGAACAGGATCTAGGTATATAGCGTCAATAATAGACTTGATTTTTTGTATTAAAGAAGTCAGCAAAGAGGTGGGGCGGCAAATAATGAAACGACATTAATTATAATTAATGTCTTTTCATTATTTGCCGTATATGGATCTCGATCCCTATATTTAAATAAAAAGTTTCTAAAGAGACTTTTTTGCAAGACCTTAAGGATTTTATATCCAAACCAGCAAAAACATTATTAGAATTTTGGTGGGCACACTAAAAACTATTAACTTTCGGTTTTAACTGACCGTTTAGAAAAAGCAATACTTCTATTGATATAAATAGTGCGGCCCACTTACATAGTCAATTATAAATAAAGTAAAATGTTAATTAAAGACGTTTATGCAATTATTTTGAGTCCAAAAAGCTTTTAAATGTATCGTATTTTAGAGTTTTAGAAATATGTGCATCGTCCTGAACAATTCGTATAGATAAGGTCCATATATTATAGAATGGATATATATATATATAAAAACAAAAATCGATCGTTTTAAAATCAAAAATTGTATATTTGAAACATAAAAATAATTATATTTCTTTGATTCGGAACTTTTGAAGCGTTTGTATGAAAGCAAATGAATAATATAAAAGAAAAAGTTTTGTTGCACGAAATTTCGATATTTTTATTGATATATTGATATATTGATATAATTTTACTATATGCGTGTTTTTATTTATCTTTAGTAAATTTTACCTGAATATTGATACATTTGATACAGGAATACTTTAAATACTTTAAGTTAATGTAATTTAAATGCTTTATAGTAGTCCCTGATATGATATACATTCTTATAGAAAATTAACTATATATACAGCTGACCCTGCAATTGCACAAGTTAAGAACCTCAAAAGTATGAACTAAACTAGCAAAACTAAATAGTTTGCTTTACAACTATAATATTTATAATAATATTAGTTAGGTATCACTTATCTGCATACATATGCATTTGATAAAATCTTTTCTTGTAAACACTGTTAGTGTAAAGGTTCCTACAGTTTTAAATTAACCAAACAAATTGTCAAACGTAATATGTAATTTTTTTAAATCATGCTTGGGCATTACACAGTTATTTAATAAATTTCAATCCAATTAATTTTTTTTTAATCTTCATGAGTTTGCTAAAATATTTTATTGTCTTTTACAGTCACTATGTTTCAAAAATAAATGATGATTTTATTCTAAATAACACTAAATTTATGGCAGATTGTTATACTGTTTCATTTATTCTTTATTTCTGGTGCCCGGAATATTAAAAATAATTTGATAATAATAAATAGGAATAGAAAAATATTTCATAAGTAATACAAATTGCAGATTTTAATAATTAGAAAAATAGTTTTCTAATGCATATTTAACTTGCTAAATAGATTTATCAGCTTCAAAAATTGTTGTAAATATTCATTTTATAAGAATAGAATGTTATAGAAGAAATTTATAGCACAACTGAAATCAAAATTTTTAAACACAACTGAAACTAATGATTTTCTTATCAATACAATTCTAGTAAAAAAATATATACATATATATATAATGTGAAATTTATGATTAAAATTTATAAAAGTAAATATGAGGAGTGCCGCCATGATTTATCAGAGGGGTCATTTTCTTAAGGAGGCCCCCCCCACTCCCTTTCAAAATCAAAATGAGAATTAAGTTAATTTTACAACTTTTCTTTATAATTATGTATATTGAATGTTAGTTAGTGTTTTTTCATAAGTTGTATTCAACAATGTTTTCACCATGTTTTGGGGAATATAAATAGAGAATACAATTAAACAGTACTGTTTTGTCATATCATACATAGCCTATGTCACATTGAAAATTATTGGCCAACCTAAAAATCAGTTTAATAATAGAATACCCTGTTTCAGTCAAGAGAGGCCCCTTTACAGAAAAGGGCCTTTGCAGCATGCGCTAGAAGGTGTCTCTGCAGAACAAGAGAGCCCCCTTTACAGCACTAGACGGGGCCCCTTCCAGGTGTGGATCCAAGAATTTTATGAGGGGGTGGCACAATATCAGAAAGGCATAGCTATTAAGTCATGTGAAGAATAAAAAACTTTAAAAAAAATTGATATATATTATTATAGATAATATACATAAATCATACATTATTAATATTGATGATAATAAAAATAAATAAACATTTATCAAAATTATATTCAGCATAATATAATGTATTATACATCCAGGTAGAATGTAATTATTATGTAATTATTAAATTTATTTTACAAATGAAATTATATAATTTAAAAAAAATCTAATACATTCCTTTTTTATTATATTATTCTTACAATAAAAGTTGTATTGTAATAATATTATCATGAAAGTGATATACATAAACTTAATGCATGAATAATTTATATTATAAAAAAAGTCGAAACATTAGCTGAAACATATTCGAATAATTCAGTCATCAAGAATAAATGCTGAGGAGGACTCTTTGCAAAGTTTATTATCAGAATATTTAAATCAATAGGTATTGTGTGATGAATGGTGATCAAAACTAAAGCAGAGACCCGTTCTTAACTCATTGTTGATCAAAGATATGTTTTCAGCAGTCAAAGTTGAGAAAACAAACATTCACATTCCATGCTAGTTACCGGGATCGTTGCAACAATACAGATAAGATGGGGAATGTTTGGATACATTTGCTGTGGACACATCCTTAATGTCACTTCAACAGTGTCAGGAGTGTCACCCTTAATTGACTCCCACTTTGCTGACCAGCAGGCCATCTCAGCATTCAAGTTGGAAGGTAATGGTATGTCACCTGGAAAATCTGTGTGACCATTTCTTCCCATCCATTTCCCATAACTGCCGGGAGAATGGCCAGTGCTCCAGCAATCTTTTACTGAACAGGAGAAAATCTTGTCTTCATTTCTCCAATAAAGTTATCCAGAAAAGATATCACTACTGTTTGCTTGTAGTACTGTTCAGGAGTATTCAAATCTATATTGTCTCATTGGGTTTGGCAACCACAACATTGAGGAAGAGAAGCAGGAGGTCCATTTACCAACTCAGTCATCTGTTGCTACATCAGAGGCAGAAAGGGGTGCTGAAGTAAAAAAGACACTGATAGTTTTGCATGTTGCTGCTTCTTGCACTAACAACCTCCTTTCCTTTGCTTTTCTTTCCATTGCCCCTATAACCTTACATTTTGAGGACATTGCTGCCTAAAATGATATAGAGTAAAATAGCTTAGTATAGTAAAAAAAAAATGTTTATATCACTAAAATCTCAATTCAAATTTTACAGGAATTTGGTAATAGATGGAAAAAAATAAAGAATTTATGTATTTTAAAAAATTCATTGAATTTTATATTGATTAAAAAGATTGAAAAAGGGAGGGTTTAGTATAAAATATTTCACCAAATTTTGGACTTTATTATCATAATTTTCCTTGCAATAAGTTAACTGCTATAGTATATAAATGTTTCATTTATTTTTTTATTGAATATTCTAAACAAATTATTAAATCTTAAGTTAAAACTTAAATCTCAATAGGAGGCCCCTTCAGATTGGAAGGAGTCGTTTGACTTAATGACTCCCCCTGAAGTTGTGCATGAATATATATATATATATATATATATTTGAAATAATAAAATTTTTAATAGAAAACTATTTCACAGACATGAATCTATTCCATGACATTCTCATGGATGATATTTTGGCCATTTGTTATTTATTTATATATAAAAATATGCTTGTCATGGGCAAGATCTTGTTTATAACAGCCATAAAAAAATAAGGTTCATAAGTACTACAAATTGGCAATTTTAATTATAAAAAATAGTATTTACAATATTGAGAATCAAATTAACAGTTTAAATTTGGCTTTAACCTTTTAACAATGGTTTGTTAAAATTCAGATTTTCAAAAACATGTATAAAACATCTATTTGTTAAAAATTTCAAAATATTTATGAAATTAATAGTTTTGGGAATTCTAAGTTGATGGAAAACACCTACACATTTACAGTCTAATTTAAAACTATACACAATATATGGGCATTTACACAGCTGATAAATAATCTAGATTTCAGTAGATTTCATTGTTCTCTATATTTATAATAATAATCATGAATTTTATCAATTTCTGTTGTTATAAAAACAAAAATATTTTATATTATTTTTATTTAGTTTAGTTTAGTAAATTTATAAAACAATAATATATAGGATTTTTAGTCATTGTTCTATTGTATATACCTACTATTGATAAAGCAATTTTATTTCTAATTGTAAGTAATAATCCTATATTTGAAGAAATCAAATATTTTATTTGAATAATGGAATCATATACTAATTGAAATATATATATTATACCTAAATATGAAAAATAGAACAAAATGATAACACAGAAAAAATACATTCTGAAATGAAATAGGATAAACAAAAGAAATATAGAAAGTGGTTTTTATATTATGTAATCATTAGGTTATTGGATTTATTTTCAGCAATTCCCTAGTTGAATAGCTGAAGCAAATTGTGAACACATTTTTGAACTCTATGTTTTATTTATAAAAATTTCTAATATAATGTTTGCAGGAGTAAGAATTATTGCAGAAAAATTAGGTATCTATCTGCTACTACATCTGAAGATTGGTCAATTTTGTCAGTTATGTATTTATGAATTCTATATCATATTATAACATTTTCAGGTAAAATAAAATAACATAAATTAAAAATACTTTGAATAAAATTGACAGCTATATAATTTACTTTATTGTATTTTACCATTATTTATATTACACTCCACCATATAATTTTTTACTAAATGTAAATAGATTTCTACATGAAAAATATAAGTTTTCTCTCACATTATATAAAATAGTCAGAATTGCACTACTATATTGTTTACATAAAAAGTAATTTTACACTATTATAGTTATTTACTTCAAACAGAAAATATAAAACATCAATGGGGTAATGTGTATGTATGACAATATAATATATATAAGAACTGGTAAAAAAGACATTGATCAAATACAACAATTTATTGTACTATAAGAAATGTGCATAAAATATAAGCCAATTAGAGTCTACTAATCTAAAAATAGAATCACATGCTGTGACATGCTGTGTGAGTCAAATTTTCTACTGTATCAAACATTGATATTGCCCCATTGGTAAAAGGTTAATTATTTTTTTTAAAATACAATTTATATGTAATAATTTTTGCTTGTTAATATTTTCAATAATCCTTCACCTAAATTTTAACAGATTTGTTTACATTACAAGAATCAATTCTTGGTACCTAATAAATTTTTTCACATTGCAAGAATCAATTATAGGCATCTAACAGATCATGGCTGGTGCTGCCATATTTTAATTGGGAGGGAGGGGGGGGGGGGCTGAAGGATAGATTAAGTAAAATTTGAACAAATTTGATATAGCACATCACACAGTATCAGCTTTTTCAGTTTAAGTGATGTATGTTAAAAGTGCTTTGCAGTATCTGAAGTTTAACCAGAAGAAGAAGAACATCAAAGTCACCCACAAAGAAGTCAGTCTTGTTGGCCATCAGACTATGTTTGATATTCACCATAACTAGCTATAACAAGGAGATCTTTCCATTCAGAGTAAATAGAGTAATCATTTTGTGCAAATCTATCCTTAATACAGGACATCATTAAATCAAAGGCCTCAAAATATGTATGCTGATAAAAAATCTTTTGGTATTGCTGTGAACTTTGTCAACTTAAAAAAAGAGTGGAGCCTTTCTCTGTTGGGGTAAATAAGGTTGATCAACATCATTTTTGGAGGCTTCACTAATAATTTTCTTCCAGAAAAGATTGTTGTGTTCTAAATTGCACATGCTCTTAATAGTCATCGCTGTCAGTCTCAAAATTTCTTGACCTTGAGATGCTGACATGGTTTTGGTTTGCAGTGTTTGTTAAGGTTGTCACATCAGTAGAATAACATTTTAGAAAGATGCAGATTGGAAAAGAACTTTAATTTGTGCATTTCAGATTGCACCCCAATATTTGTGCCCTCATTTCAGTATCTTTAATTGCTTCCAGAAAACATTCACATAGTTCAAGCAATGAATTGTAATTTGAGATTACAGCATTGATTGTTAAAGCTTAAAATATCATCAACTTCAGAACTCTCAATGATATTAGCTAGTTTACTGTCTCCTTTTCTCTATCTCATTTTGAAGTGATCTTTACTTAGTGGTAATTTCAATTATAATTAATTTAAAGAATGCATTCATTTCTATTCAAAAGTAAGCTTATCAATGTTAGATGCAGCTATCAGGAAAATTAAAAATTATATATTTTACTCTATTAGGAAACCAAATCAAATTTAAATGTATAGGCATGTCAAGAAAAAATATTTTTTTGTATTTATTTGTGGCCTTATTGTGATAGAATTAGTATTTTATGACTTATTTCAACAAAGTTTGGTATTCAAATTAATGAATCTCATATTTTATAAAAGTATGTATCTTTTGATTTTCTTCATATTGCTATTTACTTACTAAGAAAGAAGTTAAGTAATTTAGTTTAAATTCTAACATTAATTTTATAAAACTTTTTAACCTTTTCAGTGACAACATCTTAAGTGTTCCAATTAAGGATCCAATACCAGATATACTTAAGAAGCCATATCACTTATTTAGATATTTTCTAATAAAAATGTTTATAGAAAATTTAAAATTAGATATTATAAATTTAATCATTTATACTGATCATTTTACCTATCTATGTATAATAAAATATTGGAGATGTGTACCCAAACTACAATTCTCTTTCAGTCATGAACACATTGAAAGAACTTTTCTCCCATTGGCTCTATGACAACCTCCTATGCTCAGGAAACATGGATCGACAATTGATGGCAGTCTTTATCACAGCAACTATCTGTTCAAGTTTTTTTGCTCTTCTTTACCTTGTGATTCAGGGCACAGCATCACATTTATCTTTTTCTCCCACTTCAATAGAGACCAAGTTATCCCCACTTGCAAATCCCATTAAAACAAAAAGATTTGACAGCTTTATATGTCCACATGATGAACAATTTTTGTTTGACTCATCTAAGGTTAGTAAATAAAACTGAATTTTAATTTCATATTTGACAAAGATACATACATTCAAAGATATTTGTTATACTATAGCTTCAACGACGTTAACAGATTACATTTAAATTAAATTCACTGGCCAATCTGTAAACACAGATTGATTGCTATTACCTGGAGATACAAAAAATTAATCAAATTAAAATATTTCAATAGTTAGTTTTTTTCTATGCCCAAAACAGTGATTTTGGCCAATTTTCCCGATTCTGTGTTGTCCGAATTTTTGTCAAATAATCTGTAAATCTGTATACACTATTTGATTGCCTGAATCTAGAGATACAAAAATGTGCTGACATTACATTTTTTAACGGGTCAATTTTTTTCTGTGGTCTAAAATGATCATTTTGGCCATCATTTTTTTGCAATTATAGAATTCCGAATTATAGAGAAAGTGTATAAAAAATTCACCAGATATTTTGTGTGTGGCAATTTGTTAAATACACTTTAGTGATTCTAAAACTTGCAAAACGAATCAATTTTTTGTTTAATGCAGAAACAGTTTATTTACACTACTTACGAGCTTGTATTAATACTGTTTTAAGTAGTATACTTTTCTGTGTTGAATTCCAGTGTCTTTTAAATATAATTATTTTTACTAAATTGAATATTTTTAGTTTTCATTTTTAAATTACGTTTGTATGTAACGTTGAAAATACGTTTTATTTCTATATTCGATTGTTAATCTTTTTTTCTGAAATCTTAAGTGAATTTGTTATATTGCAGACTATAAAACCTACTGGTTATGAACGAATACCGCTTGAACCTGTATTACTGTAAGTTGAACCTCCTTAACTGCTCTTAATGCATTTTTTGTATTAATTATCAGTATTTCAATTTTTTCTACACAGTAATTTATTGATTAAGTTTTTAATGTAATAGTGAACTTGATAAGGAAGTTACATTTAATGTTATTTAAGAAGTTTGATATACTTTGTGAATCAATTATTGGTATGTCGTCACCATAACTTTAAATTTAATTATTTTTAGAAGATCTGTTTTATTCATCTTTATAGAGAACCTAAATTTGCTAAAACGAGATTCGAGTGGACAAATAGTGAATTTTGCTCAAAAAGTCAAACCCACCTAGATCTAAGGTAAACTATTAGGAACAAATACTTTTTAGATATTTGTCCATTAAAATGTATGAAATATTCTACTATTGATGTGTTTTTCTTGATCCAACAGTAACAGTACCAAAAATTCAATGCAATTGATTGAAAATGACTTTGATTATTTAACTTTTTGTTTTAAATGATGAAAATATATTACTGACGCTTTCAAATATATATATTTTTTTATGTTTAATAACTATAATTCTAATAACTCTAAATACTAGAATGGTTAAACGTATATTGCAACAATTAGAACAAAAACATTTAGATACGAAACATTTTTGAATAGATTAGAACTACAAAACACCGTAATTTTTCTCATTGGATTACATTTTTGCTTACTCGGTGGTCGAGAACTGAGGCGATTGCGATATGGTCCAAATGTTCACATAACACGACAAAACATGAACAAAATATAAGGAAGACTTCTCAAAGTACAACCAAGGAGGTTTAAAGTGGACAAAAGGGAAAAACTGTTTGTGCGTATCACAACGATGTGAACCACGATAGGTGTTTAACGTGTTTCTTTAATCTTCTTGTCTTGAAGCGACCGCAATTTGAATGCGATGAACTCTTTTTGAAGCCCTATCAGAATCTAAAAAAGGTCAAACCTGGTTCTAAAAGTCATCCCTTGGTCACAACTCTTTCGATAACATAGTTAAAACTATAATGGCAGGGGTCCCAAATAGATTAAAAAATCAGAGTCTCCTAAGAACAAGCGATACTCGTTTGTATCCGAGCGGAATGGACGAAAACACTATTTTTCAGCAAACTGGTCATAAGTCGAATTCCGTACGTGTCTACAAGGAAATTTCAAATACTCAACAGATGGCTGTCTCCAGTGAGTTGTATGGCTCAACATTGTGTACTGCAAAAGAAACTACCAAACATGATAATGAAGTTGCACTTGAAGAAGGAACTATCAAAGAGATGTTTGGGGGCAGCTTCACGAATTGTACATTTAACATTTTATCGATGAAATTTCGATGAACCTCCTTTGACTGTCCTACAAAACTGTCCGTGTTTGTTGCAAAAATTATTGATATTATAACTGTGGATTGTTATTTTTCGCATTTACTAATTTTGCCCTCATTATTCTACGCATTTACTAATTTGCCGCAAATAATTTGACGTTATTCGGGAGTTTTAATTTTCAAGTAATAAAAGGAATAAAATCAGTAATCATACATTTAAAAAATTACAATTCTATATAATATACAAAAACAGGAATAAACTTAGGTATTAAATATTTATGGTATAAAATGAACTGCTATTAAATTATATCTCCACTTATAGCCTCTGAATCGTTTCAAATTATATTATATATAATATAATTTGAATCTGCTGCTATTTAGCGGAATTCCGCTTTTTTATAAGTAATTTGATCATTTTTCAGATTTGTATAAATCTGCAATAAAAATATGGGGGGTAGGGGGGGGGGGCTTTTTTATGTCAAAACTTCTATTATTGAATTTGTTATATCTGATTACTAATTTTCAGATAATGCAACTTAAGAAGAAGAATAGATTTGATTTCAATTATATATATTTAAATAAACAATTATTACAAATATACAAACTTTGTTTTTGACAGATTTCATTTTTCATTATAATGTTAATTTAGATTCGTTCATTTTGTTTAGCTTTCATTAGGGTTAATACTACGTTACTTAACAGATGAGTCTCTTGGTGATTGTGACAGCGATGTTGATATTGTTAACTTGTGGACAAATGTTAAACGGTTTCGTAAATATGATGGTCTCTGCTCATTTTGTTTGCTGCAATATGTTTTCATGGTATACTATGAATGAAGACAAAGAGATGAAGCTATCTAAACTAGTTCAAAAACGTTCTATTTTATAATGTAACCGATCCATTCAACATTTTCAATTTTCAAACCATTACAGTTGTTATACATTGATTTAAAAGAAATAAGTTCATACACTCAAATTGACATTAGTGCTATATAAATAGATTTTTGAATCAGCCATCTATTGCTTTGTTTATCTGTTCAATTTAACTGTTCTACATTTCTTACCGAGTAAGAAACTTTTGCCCAATTGAGTATATTGTCTTTTTATTAAATTCAGTTCAATATTTCAGTATTTTTGTGTATTCAACCTTGTATAGTATTATAAATACTTGTAACTATATCATTCAGAGTACCTACATCTGTACTTCACATATTTCTTATTGTTTTGAAGTTAAAGTATCTATACCCGTAAAATAAAATATGGGCTTTTTTTATTCCTTGGGCCCTCCTTGGGCCTTCCGCTATAATAAGTAAATACCATTCTCACCCCTGATATATTGTTGTTTATAGCAGATAATTTTATACAGGGTTTCCATTTTAATAAATTTTCCTGTATTTTTATTATGTACCTCTTTGACCCACTTGACTATATGTTAGATAAATGTCAATTTGTAATAAGATTATGAATTATTCAATCAATCCATCAATAGTTTAATTTTAATCAAAAATCATCACTAATCATTTTTAGTCATTTTTAAAATATAAATTATTGAGATATGTCATAATTTTCTCGATTAGACGTTCTTCTTCATATAGTTTTAGAATTGGCAACTTACATCAAAGTTAATTTAACCACTGTATCTTGGCTTCAGTCTCTAATTTTCTTATCTCGCCTTTTATAGAGGACATCGTCTCATACAGTGCCCCAGTCGTCTCGGCTACTGTGGTGCCCAACTGTCTTGTCTTGATCTTTCTCACAACTCTCTCATCAATATCCCTGATAACTTGGCTTGTCTCACAGGGCTCAACGTTCTTTATCTGCAAGAAAATTGTCTGGAAAGTCTGCCTGTACGTAATCACAGTGATAATAGATTGTTTTTTGTAATCTAATTACTCCTTTTAATGTATTTTTAGATTGTTTTATCTTCTCTGCCCATTTTTAATCTTGATGTTTCTTCCAATCGATTCAATGACATTCCGGGTGAGTTTCAATAACATTTTCATAATTTCTTAATAAGAAATATTGTGATTCACTTTAAACTTTAACTAAAAATAACCGCTTCTCTTAAGTGAAACAATTTTAGTTAAGTATCCCGTAGTGTTATTTTTCAGTGGACAATTATAAATTATATATGTATTAAACATTGGACGGCAGTTGATAGTACTTATAAAAGTTGTTTTGTGAAGAAATAGTGTCCTCATTATACATGTATGTTTGTAATTGCGACTGTATTCAACACGCTTTACACGACTCAACCAAAAACATCGAGTGCTAGTCCGAACAGCCATTGGAATCCACTATCCGGAAATAATATCCAACAAAGAACTCAGCGAAGCGGGACTGGAGGATAGTACCACCATTCTGTCCAGACGGATAGCGAAACTGCAAGCCCGTTCTGCACCAGATTCGGCTCTCGCCATCGCTTTAAAATATCCCCAAAGCGAACTCATGCGACGGGGAATGTCCCAACTCTGGACCCTCAAGTCAGAGAAGATTTCAAAAGAGTACCAAGCTGAAGCACGAGTGTTCTTTGTACATTATATTTTTATATCATAAAAGTTCTGTACCATATGTTGCCTCTTTTTTTATTTAATAAAAGTATTTTGATTGATGTTTTTTATATTTTTATATCATAAAAGTTCTGTACCATATGTTGCCTCTTTTTTTATTTAATAAAAATATTTTGATTTATGTTAGTTCCTTGCTAATAAGCATCCGAGTAAGAGTTTCCATGGGTACCATTTTGTTGCCTCATTATTATTAGTACCTATGTGTTAGTAGTATTACGTTTCAAAAAGAAAAGAATATTTCAAATTTGTGTTTAACTTTAGTTTTCTATTTAAAGAATTTTCTATTTAATATATTGATGTAACTTGATATAATATAAATGCAATTTTATAACAAATATTTTCTTTCATTTAATATATTTATAAGAATGAAAGCCGCTCCCTTTTTAGTACTAGTAATATAAAAACGACTAGTAGTGGGCTCGATTTTTTTATTGTTATTTAATCAAGATTTTAAAGATTTAATCATTTATTTATTGTTTTTCAATCAAAAGTCGTTTGAAATTTCGAATTGGATAATTTTATCGACCTGTTCTTTTATGCTTGCTTCTTTACGTTTATATTAACAGTTTCTTAACCTTCTTAACATTTATAATATTGTCATTAACATAAACCTAGAAACATCCTGATTGAACCTCTCTCGGTCCATATAGCATGCATCCCACAGATGACGAAGTTGAAGTATACAAACCTGGCCCGCAACTGCCTATTAAGTTTGACCTCGTGTCCACTTATCACAATTGCTCCAATCACACATCTAAACCTCTCGGCCAATCGTATCCACCGCATTCCTCCTGGCTTCTTCACTGGACTCTGTGCTGGTCTGGTAACTCTTAATCTTGCCTCCAATTTCCTCTCAGATCTGCCTTCGTCAATTCGATGTCTTCAGAATCTCAAAGAGTTGGACCTCAGTAATAACCAACTACATTCCCTCACGCCATCACTATGTCGATGTGGACAGCTGAGAACTCTACTTTTGTCACACAACAAGTTAGATCTTATTTAATGTTTAGTTTCCAATTAATATTTTAATCAAGAAATTGTGTTTATCTAGTTTTTAGTACTTAGTGAAATAATTATTTTAAACTTTTTTAATGTTCAAGCTATTTTCATTAATACTACTGTTTAGTAGTAAATCATTGTATTAGTGTATTCTTGACAATATTTAAAATAAAATCTATAATTTTAAAACTTTGCTTATCGCCAGATTGAGGAATCTACCCGTAGATTTAGGTCGACTTTCTCGAATGATTCGACTTGATGTCTCCCACAATTCCCTTTGTGTTTTGCCCATGTCACTCTTCTATGTTAACCTAAGAGAATTCACTGTTAATGATAACCCTTGGACGAACCAACAATTATCTTGGCCTACTGAAGTAAATTATGATTCAAAGTTTTCAAATGTTATCAATTTTAATTTTAGAAATTCAAGCTCAGTATTGGTAATTTTTATTGAAAATTTATAAATAAGCGGTAAAGTAAAAGTTATTAATTGTTTAATTTGATGTAATAGTTTTGGTTTTCAGTGAAAGTTACATTTAAATGCATCAATATATTACAATACATTAGAGATTATGTATGTATTACATATTTTCTTTTAGAGGACTTATTGCCGTCAGAAGTCTCGAAAAGTCCCAAGACTGGTGGACATTTGTGCTACTTTCATCAATCAATTTTCTGTACATTGGTCAGAAGAGGACCTTCCGTGTACACTATCAGGTATTATTTGTTGTGCTGACTGTTGGGGCAGTATGCTCAAATAGTCTTACAAAATTTCTATGATATGATTGATAAAAATGTT
This sequence comes from Vannuccia rotundouncinata, assembly GCA_034780395.1. NCBI lineage: Eukaryota > Metazoa > Platyhelminthes > Proseriata > Coelogynoporidae > Vannuccia > Vannuccia rotundouncinata. The sequence goes on along the minus strand of JAUZNC010002218.1, from coordinate 13,200 downwards.
TAAAATTCATCATGTACATATTTAAATATCATATCCAATTGAATAAAGCTGTGAGATTGTCTCCTTGTAAACTAGTATATATATATTCAGTTATCCTTATACGAAATTAAGGGTTGACATAATTTACTTTTACATTTAATATTTCTATGATTAAACTATACATTGCATTTCAGCGTTGTTAGCCAGTGTTACTCGGTGTTTATTCTGCTCAACTGATCTCGCTGGTCCTAGACAACTTCGAGTAAACCTCATTTCCTTTGCTGGTACCCTAGTGCCTTTCTATGAAGCTCGGTGTACTTCTGAAGACGTCAGTGACAGTTCTATGTGACTTCTGTTTTTATCCATTTTGAGTCGCTCTGATTCGTTTTGTACTTTCATTTGGATTTCGTGTAAACAATTATTATGTCAAGTTTTCATTTCATAAAGTTAAGATATAAACTTACGATATCACATCTTAGCGATATATGTATATTTACATAATTAAAATATAGTTTTTGGTGGACTGAAGAATTGGTCTGTACAAATTTTAATCCCACTGTTCTTCTAATTGCATTTATAACACAAATTCGATATATTTTTAATCAATTAATTTTAGAAATTTTACTTTCTAGCTTTAAATAGTCTTACCTTATATATCTTATTCCATTTTATAATATTTCATAGTGTAATGATTTATATATGATTGCATTGTTTTGTTAGCATTTATACAATAATTATATAGGTCTACCTAACCTACTGTACGTTATACATTATATTATTTATAATTTTCTGTTTGTATGCATTTTATATTTAATACTTTTAAAACAATATCCTTTTTTTCAAATAAAAACTGGTGGATGACTTTCTTATAGCAAATATATGTATTTTTTATACTTTCAAAATATTATTTTAAAACTAGCAGGGTTCATACAGATCCTGGAAATCCTGGAATTTAGAAATGGGTGTGGAAATTTTGTCAAAAATACTTCTAAAAATGTTATTGTCCTGGAATTTCATTATGTTACCTAATATATTTTTTAATATTTCATTGTTTTATATATTTCCTTGATGATTTAGCCAGCATTTACTGATAATTTTAACAAAAGGATCCTGGAATTTTGAATAATATTTTCTGGAATTTAAATAATTATTCTGTATGAACCCTGAACAAGTGTTTTTAAGCAAAAGTATTTTAAATTTTAATATAATCATAACCCTTCGAAGACGAACTTTTTTATAATTAAGTTTGACATTTGAATTTTCGGCTATGACATCATCAAAAGCCAATTTTTGAATATCATGAAGGAAAAGACTCAATTTTGTTATATATTTGACCCAAATAAGAAAAAGTTTTATTGGATATTGATGTCATCATGATAGTGCCTTTCTATACCTTATATGACGTCATAGGGCCGATACACATGGAAATCTATGTAGAGGTGGTCATAAAAAACAAAAATCTGTCATGTAGTATTCTGATGGCATATTCTAATAACATTTACCAACTTTTAAATCAATTTGGTTATTTTTAAACGACATTTTCAAAGCGCTTCGAAATATAGGTATGGGTTTTATTCCCTATTAAAACAATGAGGTAAGTTAGGAAACAAGATGCTTATATATAAGGAGGATCAAAAATTCTGCTTGTTATAACCAGAGTGCATGTAATTACTGAGGCTTATACAGTGTATTCAAATACAAATTTTGCCGGGACCAGACAAAATAACTTGTTATAATAGCGAGTTCTTATTATAAGTAGATTATATGAATATATTCTCAAATTAATCAATAGAATAATAATGCATACTCCATACTCTATGATCGTGTGGTCTATCTTATAGTGAGGTCGATTAGTGGAATTATCGTTACATGTCGGACAAAAGATTGTGGGATAAATTCAGGTATTTTGCTTCGTGGACAAACTCTTAAGCATTTCTTAAGTAGATGATAAATTGAAATACAGACACTAATCGATACTATTAATATTAAAATCGATACTATTATTCTACCAACCATTAAAGTAATATTGTCATTACTTGATAGTTTTGTTATATTCGTTGTTACATTTTCTTTTAGTGTAAAAATTATCGGAACGATATACAGTAGTTTTAGAGGCTTCTACTGTTGTGGGAATGGTTTTTCCTGTTGTGGTTGTTATAGAAACGGGTTTTTCTGTAGTTGTTAAGGTAATGGTTTCTTTTGTTGTAGGTGCAGTTATAATAGGAGTTTATTTCTTATTGACATTTTTGATCATAGAGAACAATTAAATCGTTTAATTAATAATAGTAGTTCGAATGAATTATATATAGAAAAACATTTTCAAGTTAAATAATCGTAATCAAAGTATTTTAATGTCATTTTAAGCAGTGAAAAATTTTCTTGAATTTTCTCAACAGAATCGAATGGTAAAAAGGGTTTTTTAATTGAAATGTTAGACGAATATAATTTAGAATTATCTAATAAGTGAAATATCTAATCTAAGCAGTCCAAGTGAAATAGTTTAGATTCTTTTACAGGTATAATTGATCATAATAATGGAACCATTTATACTACCTGTTATATGTTTTGTATTATTTGACAACTTTTTAAAATGCTAGCATGTAGTAATTGGTTAATTTCATTTAAAAATAGTAGCATTATTTTTAATTTTCATCTAAATTTCAAGTTACTTCTAAAATATCTAATGATTTTTTAAACTAATTTAATTTATCATTGTTCCAAAATATAATGACTACCTATTGGTAAGTATCTATCCTTTATTAACAATTTAACAAATTTTTATTATCATTAACATGATCTTTAAAAAAGACTGCAATATATAAGAAATGCTATATACTAAATTTTATTATTAAGTTAATATACCTTTTACGTACAATCAATTACAAAACATTCAAACCAATACATATCTAAATACATCAAAACAAAGTCGCAACAGAGTGCAGAAATAAAAATAACTTGCTTTACAGTTCCTCCTTACCTCCAGCACCTGGTTCCTTCTGAGCTTCAGGTCCACCAGCGCCTGCACCTGCTCCTGCACCTCCTCCTGCGCCTGGAGATCCTTGATATATCTTAGAGGTAATAGGCTGGACAATTTCATCATATTCCTTCTTTTTTTTCTTTAGAGCATCAGTAGTAGCGTCTGTGTTCTTTTCCAACCATGCAATAGTTTCATCCACAGCTGCCTGAACTTTCTCCTTATCTTCCGGGGTCAATTTTCCACCAAGCTTCTCTTTGTCATTCAGCTGAGTTTTCATAGAGTAAACAGATCCTTCCAAATCGTTTTTAGCATCAACTCGTTCTTTAACTTTTTTATCATCTTCGGAAAATTTTTCTGCATCTTTAATCATTTTTTCAATCTCATCAGGATTAAGTCTATTTTGATCTTTGTTGATTACAATTTTGTTCTTCTTACCAGTTCCCTTGTCTTCTGCACTAACTTTGAGTATTCCATTGACATCAATCTCAAAGCTTACCTCGATTTGTGGTTGTCCACGTGGAGCTGGGGGAATACCTGTAAGATCAAATTTTCCCAAAAAGTGGTTATCCTTCGTCATGGGTCGTTCACCTTCAAAAACTTGAATGTTGACCGCGGGCTGATTATCGGCAGCTGTAGAAAATACTTGTGATTTCTTGGTGGGTATCACAGTATTTCTACCAATTAACTTAGTCATTACACCTCCCACAGTTTCGATACCCAAAGTAAGTGGACAAACGTCAAGTAATACAAGATCTCCTGTGTCTTCAGCACCTCCAATTACTCCAGCCTGTACTGCTGCTCCATATGCCACTGCTTCATCGGGATTTATTCCGCGACTCGGTTCCTTTCCATTAAATAATTCTTTTACAAGTTGTTGTACTTTAGGAATACGTGTGGATCCACCAACCAAAACAATTTCACTCACTTCGTCCTTTTTTAGTTCCGAGTCATCTAAAACTTTTTGCACTGGTTTCATTGTGGCACGGAATAAGTCCATATTGAGTTCTTCAAAACGAGCCCGAGTAAGAGTTTCGGAGAAGTCTTCACCATCGAAGAAGGACTCTATCTCAATCCTGGCACTATGAGCAGAACTGAGAGCACGTTTGGCCTTTTCTACTTCTCGACGCAATTTTTGTACTGCTCGCAAATCCTTTCGAATATCTTTTCCTTTCTTTTTCTTGTGGAGTTTTACGAAGTATTCAATTACTCTTTGATCAAAGTCTTCCCCTCCAAGATGGGTATCTCCGTTAGTAGCCACTACTTCAAATACACCGTTGTCTATAGTCAACAAAGAAACATCGAAGGTTCCACCTCCAAGATCAAACACGAGTATATTCTTTTCCCCATCTCTTTTGTCTAATCCATATGCGATAGCTGCGGCTGTTGGTTCATTTATAATGCGAAGAATAATAAGTCCAGATATTACACCGGCGTCTTTGGTAGCTTGTCGCTGAGCATCATTAAAGTAAGCAGGCACAGTTACAACTGCATGAGTCACTTTTTTCCCAAGATAAGCTTCAGCAATCTCTTTCATCTTGCTCAAAACCATCGCTGAAATTTCCTCAGGAGCAAATACCTTCTCTTGTTTTCCAATATTTAATTGTATAAACGGTTTATTGTTTTTATTCGTGACCTTGAAAGGGAAGTGTTTAATGTCCTGTGTGACTGTTTCCTCATCAAACATACGACCAATAATACGCTTTGCATCGAAAACAGTGTTTTCTGGATTCGAAGTCAGCTGGTTTTTAGCTGCATCCCCAATTAAACGTTCACCTTCAGATGTAAAAGCCACATAAGATGGAGTTATACGGTTGCCTTGGTCATTAGCAATAATTTCTACTCTACCGTTTTTGAAAACACCAACACTGAAAAAATAAAGCATTTACATCTAATTTTACTAATTATCTAAAAAATTGATGAAATATTTGATTACTTAAATATTATTAATTTATATAATATGAAAAATATATACATAGGAATAAGGTAACTACAGATAGCTATACTCATTTTTATACGCAACTTTTCTTCATTTTGTATACTGTATTAATTACAAAATATAGGAAGGAATTTTATAAAGAATTTTTGTCTATATAAAATTTTTCCTATATTTAAAAATAAATAAATCTGTTCTAGAAAATTTCTTTTGCAAACAAATTTACCATGAGTAAGTTGTACCGAGATCTATCCCAATTACTGTTCCATAATCTTCCTTCTTTTTCTTTTCTTCTGGTTGTGAATCATCTGGTTTTGACGCCTCAGGTTCTTCTGAGTAGACAAAACCAATGAATAAAAGAATACATAAATGAATTGTCAAATTCATAATTCTGAAAAATACAAATTTATACAATTTTATATTAAAATAAACAGTAGCATCAATACATATATATAAATCCTATCATAAAGGACATGGAATGGGATTGTCAAAGTGTTAATAAGTAAAAGCAGTGGAAAAACACATATAGCTAAGTACATACTAATCAGTAAACACTCGCTAATTAATACTACCTATGTAAGATTGTCGTCTAATTAATACATTTTTTAATTCGTTAATTAAATTACATTCCATAATTAATAGGTACCATTTGTGTCGGCACGTTATTGTGTTTATATCTCTAATTAATACATTATTCAGTTATTATTTTTGTTGTTTATACCTACAACATTAACTATTTTCAATAGTTTTATAATAATAAATAGTTTAATAGGTAGACATACAAAAAACTGATGACATCGCTAAGTTTTATTGCGTGAAAATATTTTCAACAATTGTACAATTCAATTTCACTAAGACGTTTGCAATTCATTTTACTTTTATTCATTTGATAAAAGTAAATATAAGTAAATAAAAAAGTTGATAAAAGTAAAAGATGTGGTTTTGTACTTCACAAGTCTTTCCAAAATAATTATATAAAATGTAATGCATATTTGCAATTGCAATTATAAATTAATCCATATTCAGTTACAAAGGCGTTCTTAGAGTTCTTTTATGCAAAATGTAGAGAGGAATCAAAGTTATTTTAAATCAACTAGAGTTACGACGGAATATAGTGGAATTAGAGTTATTTAAAATATATTATGGAAAACAATACTTAATCATAAATAAAAATGTTATGTATTATTATTAAATCTTTTATATGTATACAAAGTTCTGTTAATGTACAATACAATTAATTGTGTACATCTCGAATTTAAAATAAATATATTAATTCCAAGCCTAGGGATATACCTACATTCTTTAATTAATACAACTTTGCCTGAGACAATTCATGTATTAATTAGCGAGTGTTTATAGTATTATATATTGTATTATTATTTCTGATAGATCTTTCAAGTTGTGGAAAAGACATTCAGTGAAACCAGCTTATTATGTATACCATTGGAACGGACGATTTATACATTATAATCGAACCCACTATATATATTAAGCATTAGGTATACATAGCTTCATATATACATACTTACATAATATAAAAAAGTCAGATACAAATTCTTTATCATATTATTTATTCATATATAATTTAAAGGTCAAAATATGGATAGAAATTATGTATTTAGGTACCTATTGTGTTTACTATTTTTTGTATTGCAGATAGGTACTCTCCTTATTGATTTATCACAAGTGATACTAGTTATCTACAAAATATTCTCATTCTTATTTATGAGAAGAGGATCATGCTATTTACTAAAATAATTTTTCTTAAAAAACCATCAGTGTTCATTTTTTGTTTAAATATGAAAAAATCATTTGTATGTTTAAAATCAAACACTAAGAAAACTCTTTTAAAACCTATTTAAACCTTTTATTTATAAGATATATGTTTTTTAAAAGTAATGTATAATACTGCTTAAATATTCCTATTTTTTAATATGGGAAAAAAGGTCTGGGGTCCAAACCAACCCCTGGGTGGAGTAATTACAGGTGACTCTTCTGTCATGGGCCATCAGTGAAACAGTGTTTTTCACCATGAAATGCATACTATAACACAATCTCGGCTGAACCATGCGGCAGTTCTCAATATTCATCAGGACAGAACCAACAGTTTAAATATACAAAAAGTCATTGAGAATTTCTGTGCCTTCCACAAATATGTGAAAGTTTTTTAGTTGATTTGTATATAGGTAGTGTTTGTATCAAAAGATAAATACAAGGAAATATTTCAAAGTTGTTGGATGAACAATATTAGATGTGGATGTGGCCGGAGCATAGATGGGGAACATATACCTTGCAGAGAAAAACATTCTGCATTATGCACTGTACTGAAACATAATAGACTCTTTTCTAGCATCTTGCCCCACCCTTTCTGCAAAAACTAACAGCATTCAATTCAGAATTCCATCTTCATCTGACCACTGACCTTCGTTGTGTGTATGTAATCTCTTGCTGCAAAGCCAAAGTCTAAATCCTTCAGTTGATTCAGAAACATCAACCCCAACTTACCCCAAGGCGCCTCTACGTGGCAGCTGGGAGTTTTACGAAGACCTTGGAAAAATCAGACAGGATAAGGTCCGCAGAGAGGGCAGAGCCTGGGAGTGCTTAAGATGTAGGGTGAACGAGCAAGATCCCGCTACTGAAGGACCAGTCCAAGAGCAAGATCTCGAACACAATGATGGCGAAGAAGAATGGTTTAGAAGACAGAACCAGCTCAAAAGAAGAGTAGAAGAGAAGGAATCCTGCGCCAAGTGTAGTAATGCGATGAGGATGGCCAGGATGATCACGGCCTGCAAAGACTGCGACAGACTTTTCCACCAGAGCTGCGCTAACATCAAGAGAGGCCAAGGAGACAGAGAAGTCAAAGAAGGTAACTGGAAGTGCGAAGACTGCAAAAGAAGAGTCGACAACGAAAGAATCAAGAGACAAGAAAGAGAAATAGCCAATAGTGGACCGGAGGAAGTAGGAAGAAACGAAGAGAACAAGACCGGAGGTTGGGAAGAGAGTAGAGAAGGGAAACTCAGAATCCTCCAGTGGAATGCCGACGGCCTTTGGAGCAAAAAGACCGAGCTTGAAAATCTCAAGAAGAAGTACAAGACCGATATTGTGGTGATCCAAGAATCCAAGCTGAACATTACTCACAACACCCCGGTCTTCGAAGGATATCCGGCGATCAGAAAGGACAGTAGAGTGGTGAATAACGGAGAGGAGATGAGGGGGGCGGAGTCCTAACCCTGGTCAAGAAAAATATCCCTTATAAGAAACTAGAAGGCTGGGGAAGAAAACGGACAGAAGGCCTGAGTGTCGGAGTTAATGTGAGCAGTGGCGAGAGAATTGTGAATACCAATGTCTACAGTCCACCGATGAGGAGAAGAAGGGGGGAGATCAGAGATGAAGATGAGGAGGTCACTGACTGGCTTAAGTGGAGGAGACGGGAATTCATTCTTGGCGACTTCAACATTCACAGTGAGAGATGGGGCACTAGACCCAACAGAAGAGACCGTAGAGCAGAGGAAGTGGTAGAATGGTGCGAAGACAACTTCTACAAGATCCTTAACAACGGGAATGGAACCAGGAAGGACAAAGAAACGGGAAGAGAGTGCGCCGGATGTGTCCCTAGCCTCCAATGACCTGGCTAACAAATGCCATTGGGAAGTGTTAAAAACACTGAGATCTGATCACTACCCTATCCTCATCGAGTACAAATGCAAAAGATCTACCACGGAAAAGAAGAAGCAGCTCTCTTGGGCCTGGAAAAGAGCCGACTGGGACAAATACAGAAGTATTATGGAGTGCAGCGAGAGTAACAACAACATCACGTCTCTCAAAGACAAAGTGCTGGACCTTCAGAAGAAGATGGTGGAAGCGGCAAAAGAAAGTATTCCTTTCAAGGCAGCAAGGAAATATAACAGGCCTTTCTGGGACAACGGGCTCACTGTACTAGAAACTGAAAGGGACAGAGCTAGGAGCAGAAACGATCTCGACAGATGGGAAGAAAAGAAAGAGGAATTAGATAAAAAGATCACTGAGAAGAAGAGGGAGTTCTGGAGACACTTCGTTGAAGACCTCAAAGACGACACTGACACGAAGAAAGTCTGGAAAACCATCAAGTGTCTGGCCACTGACAATAAAGGCGATATGGGTAATGTAATTTTTTTTTCCGGAGTATACTTAAGAGTAGTACGAGCTGTAAGCAACGACATGTGCACATGCCCTCCGGGACTTTGTGAGCCATTTTGTACTAGATAAACTAGTCCCAAGGTCACCACGGGCGGCGGCTTACTTTGACCTCCGGGGTAGGCATTTGTATAGACAGAGTCCCTTAATTCTCTGCTACCTACGGCGCTTTGTGCAAGAAGTCGCTGCTGGGGTTCGATCTCCTGATCCGACACCACCCACGCTACCCACTGTGCCACGGATGCCCCTTAAGGTAATGTAATCGTGGAGGTGAACGGCAGAGAAGTCAGGACCGGTTTGCAGAAAGCCAGCGTCTTCATGGACCAGTATGCCGGTGTCAGCAAAGTCAAGCTAGATAAAGAAGACAGAAGGAAAAGGAAAACCAACGCAGGAAGAGCCACTGATTACAGAAGTGAAGAAGATGTTTTCAAGAAAGACTTTGAGATGGTAGAACTGGATAGAGCGCTTGATAGGATGAATGGCACAAAGAAAGGTGGTTGGGGGAAGAGCCACGGGAAGAGGCACGGAAGAGCAGGTGCTCAGACTGGTCCAAGCTGTTCAAGACGGTTGGGAGCACAAACCGCACAAGAAGACAATCGCCGTCACCCTCGCCTGCTCCAAGGCCTTCGACAAGGTTATTCGTGTCCGCCTCCTAGAGAGACTGATGGACGAAGGGATGCCTGGACCGATTGTCCGTTGGATTGCTAGTTTCCTAGAAAACAGGTGGGCCAGTGTTAGAGTGGATGGAGCTAGAGGCAAATGGAGAAGATTGCAGGAAGGGGTGCCGCAAGAAGCAGTCACATCGCCTATCCTTTTCCTTCTCTACGTTATCAAGTGGCTCGATTTTTAAGAAGAGGTAGTGGTAAAGCTGATGATCTAGTCTTATGAAGCACGACGAACACCCTAGTAGAAGCAAGAGAAAAAATCCAGAGAGCTATAGAGAAAGTGGACCATTGGGCAGAAAAGAATAAGATTGGACTCAACCCCGACAAGTCTGAGTACGCAGTGTTCACCAGAGACAGGAAAGAAAATGACTATAATGCGAGACTGAGTGTGGCAGGAGGTGAAATTGGGAAGAAGAGGGAAGTGAAGTTCCTATGGGTGGTGGTCGACGAGAAATTCTGCTCTGAAGCCCAAGTAAAGAAAGGTCTGGAGAAAACAAAAAGGAGGACGAGAATCTTGAAGAATATCGCAGGAAAAGACTGGGGATAAGAAAAAGCACACATGAGGAAAATCTATAAGGCTATGGTAGAATCCGTTTTCTGGTATGCCTCCAACGCCTGGATTGGCTCAGCGATTCCAACATGAAGAAACTCGAAAGGGGTCAGAGAGAAGCTCTCAGAGTGATCACTGGACTTTGCAAGTCAGCCCCTGTGGTGGCGGTGTATGACGAAGCCGAAGCAGAACCGATAGGAGTGGAAGCCAAAAGAAGAACCCTGGTCTCCTTCGAAAAGGTAAAAAGAGGCAGAAGAGACGACCCCCTGAGAAAGCTGACAGAAGAAGAGGGGAGAAGCAGGCTGAAAGCGAACAAAGAGTGGAGGATGCAGGCAAAGGAAGAATGTGACAAAGACAGAATTGGCAGTAGAGAAGAGTTTAGATGGGTCAGAAGAGAGCCATGGGAAGGTATCGGAGAAGCTAATGTCATCACTAAGCTAGAAGGGTGAATGAAGAAAGATGGTGTAGAGAAGGTGAAAGAAGCGCTTGGAGCAAGTTCGAAGAAGCAGTCGAGGGAAACTGGAAACTGATCTTTAGCGATGGTTGTGTGATGAAGGATGCGGAAGGAGAATAGATGAGCAGAATGGCCCCAGCTGGCTGGGTTGGCAGCAGCTACCAAGCAGAACTGGTGGCGCTTGAGAAAGCGGTTGAGTGGGCTCAGGGGGAAGCCGAAGAAACAATCATTTTTTGCACGGACAGTCAGGCGGTCTTCGAAGCCCTTAAGGGAAGGAATTGGAGAAGCTGAAGGAAGAAGTGAAGAAGCTGGCGGACAGGAAGAGGGTCAGGCTGAAATGGGTTCCTGGTCATGTGGACATTGCGGGCAATGAGGAAGCGGACAGAGTGGCGAACGAGACGAGAGAGCTGGATCAGGAGGAGGTCAATGTCGAGTTTAAGGTGGCGAAGAGATCGGTCAGGAGAAGGATCAGGTACAAACCCGACTGGGAACCCAGAGAGAAGAGGATCTACGAAGAGGGCAAGATCAGGAGAGAGTGCAGAAGCAGGAGGGAAGAAGTAGTCCTGGCTCTGCTCAGAAGCGGTCACTGTCCTAAGGATGCTTACTACAAACGGAGGGTGGAAGGTCTCGGGGTTGGTGAGTGCAACAGATGTGGCCGGGATGAAGGAAAAGACCACTGGCTCGCCTGCGCGGCCTTGGGGGGGGGGGGGGGGGCTAGGGCTAGACTAGGTTTGAGAGGGGAGGTTTAGGACCTGAAAAACAAACGCACCGTTCTTGAGTACCTCCGTCAGACACACAATGATTGGCTGGTCTGATGAGGGGAAAGGGGTCTGCAGCAATAACAACAGAAACATCAATTGAAGACAACTTCCTGGTTGATAATCCAGTAAGCTAATCTGTGAGGACAAAACGATTCAGAACAAGCAAAAGCGTTTTTTCGAGTTTTTACAAAAGAAAGGCATCATTGGGGATTCAAACTGATATGCCACAAGGAAAGGATGAACATTGTAGCAGACAGCTTTGATCAAATATGAAAATTTCGCAATGATGAGTGGATCAATACAATGCAGATTCTATCCTTGCAAATGATGCCATATCTGGCTTAATTTCAGGTTCAAAGTTTTCCCTTCCAAAGGAGAAAATAATCACATGTATTGTTCAATGTTCTCCAGTTTTGTATACCTCTTTCTGCAACTGGTGAGTTCTCAAGCCACTGACGTTTGCAAAACTTCAATGGAAATACTGTGTCAGTTTCACATACTCTCTTGAAATCAACTCTTCTGGAAGGCAAATTTTTAAAAAGCTACCACAAGAATGTTAGCAGTTCATTGAGCTTCCAACCAGTAATTTGATGGCCTGTTTGGAATGTTCCATGCCATATATGCAAACCACAAAAGCCACAATCTAAAAACCCTCTATCAAAACCAATCAAATAACAAATTTGGACATATCTAAACATTTATAGTATAAATTCTCAATGTCATGAAAAATAATTTAACCATTTGAACCCAGGTGGCAAGACAACCTTGCCATGTCAATTAGATTAGATTTAGACGATTTCTAAATCACCTGACCCAGTGCTGAATAAGATAAAATGTTAGACAATTATGTTCTGTCACATGGGAAGGTAAATTATAACAATGAAAATTATTTTATAAGGATTGTGTGCACTTTTTATTTATTCGTTAGACTGTAAAAACATTTTATTATTTTTGGAATTATTTGTAGTAATTCTGTATTTATCAGTTTTTATTTCATGAGTTTATTTTCAAACATTTACTGGGTATTCACCTACATAATACTCTTGAATTTTATAGTTTTTTGGTATTATAATATATTTTGTAGTATAGTTTCATTCTATAAGTTTATTTTAATAATATGCTACCCAAGTTTGCTTCTTTATGTGTATTAGTTCTGGTATTTCTCTATCATATTCTGTTAATTGTTTGGTAAGGTTTTGTGGAAGTTCTTCAAATGATTAAGTGCCCTAGATCTTTTGGAATATTTTTGTGCAGTTTGAAAAAATTTCAGCCTGAAGTAATCTGTATAGATTTTTTATTGTTGGTCGATCTAAGACAATTTTTTGGTAGACTGAACTAGGTATTGTATGTAATTCACTTCCATGCAATTAGGAAAATAGCATGCTACAATGCAGTCAACAATTTGTATTTGTGTGTAATAGAAATTTGGTTTAAAACATAGAATTTAAAATAACAAACTATGAATAGATTGGTCCAACCAACAAAGTTAAGGGAAATCATAGATTTCAACATCAAATAACAAACTTTATACATAGGATTCATAGAATTATATATAAATGCCAATGTTAAATAAAAAATAATCAACAAAGTTAGGCAAATACCATATTTCAACAATACCTCCCATATATAATGTTTTTACATATAGGATTGATACAATGTATGTATAATGTTAATGTCAATAAATCAGTAGAAAAGTCAAATATTATCT
>JAUZNC010002207.1:3837-39409 GCA_034780395.1 Vannuccia rotundouncinata | reverse complement strand
GTTTAAATTAAATATTTTCAATATATTTCAAATATTCTCAAGATTTAATATATTAATTCGTAAATATAGAGTATGATATAGAGTATAACACTATACATTGTTATAGATTAAATTAAATATTTTAAATATTTTCAGAATATTTGAAATATTCTTGACACCTACGAGATTTCGTAAATGTCGAGATTCTCGACACCTACAATTAACGATTAAATATGTGCTGTGCAAATTTAAAATTACCAATTTATTTTGTAACAGATTCAATAAAATTAAAAAAAAATATTTGAATAATTTTTTTACAAATCATAATAATATATTAAATACACTTTAATATAATAAAATATTTAATACTAAAACAATAACAATTTTTATTTATTATTTTTTTAATTCAACATAAAGCAGTTGAATTCACAAAGATAATGTATAAATCATTATGCTTATTGTAAATTGGTAATTTGTGCAGCATAAGTGCAGATTGGTATAATTTTCACAATATAATATTCATGATAATGAACATATCAGCTTGTTTACCTATTTTATGTTAGGGTATTGGAGAATTGAAGTACAGTCTACTCCTGCTAATTTAAACTATTGTCTAATCAGAACACAAATCAAATCCCTAATTTTTCTGCTATTACTACAATGTTTGGAAAAATGGCTAACCAAAATACTGGCTAATGTGAATTATAAACAGAATTTGTAGAATTGTCCCTATACCTGCAATGTATTTCACATTAGCTAATTGTAACAGCTCATCTACATTATTATGTATATAGTATCTGAGGTCCATCATTTGGGGATTATAAATAATTCCAAGGACAATTTTCTGTAATCTAAACTTACCTAAACCATGCAATTATTGAAATGTATAGGGTTAAACTATTATAAACAGTCTATTTAATTGCATCACCTATTCAAGTAATGGGGACTGCATGACACCATTGTGTACAGCAATGCAAATCACAGTCCACATTTTATATTCAATATTTGAAATAGACACCATTGCAATGGAGTGTCATTTTATAATTAATAATTCCACTAAATGCTTGCCTCATAATATATTTATTAAGTTTAAATACTATAGATAAATCTATCTAATCCCTTATAAGCAATATAAGCATATTATTTTAATCATCTAATCTTATTATAACAAACATGTAGTCTATTTTAATTTTGCAGTATCAATTCATATGTTATGGTGAACATGGGTTATAAGGCAAGCATTGTATTTTTTCCATGATCAAATAAATGTAATTTACCAATATATAAGTCTTGAAATCTATTAAATTTTATCATAAATACAACTATCATGGAGAGGAAAAGACATACTGACCTAAAACTGCAAGATAAATGAAAAATTATCAAAGAAGTGGAGAAAGGAGACACATATGAAGAGATTGCAAAACTATTTGGAATTGGTAAATCTACCATTACAAATCAGTTTAACTTTTAAAACAAATTATACTGGAAAATTATTAAGTTAAAAGTTGTTCTATTATATAATATTAATGTTTGGTTATTAATTAACAATTGAAAAATTGAATTTTGTTCACAATTGTAAGTTCAACATATACTACAAAAAATCGATTTTTGACTAATCAGAACTTCGCCTAATCAATAATGTATGCCAACTTCAAATAATTAGTCAAAAGTACAGTTTATAAAAAAATCCATTATCTTCTGTAACTTTGGTGTCCTTTTCAGTTTTTATTCTCTTGACAAAGCATTATCAATCTTTCTGGTTTGTAAAATTTGAGACACAGTTGCCTTGTGAGTGTGAGTCATTACCATATTTTTGTTTTGCCATAAAGTAGAAGCATTTGTCCAAGCATGTCTAGACTTGTTCTCTCACTCAAGGAACTCCAGAAAATTTTCAATGAAATAATCCCCCTTGATTTGTTTTGGAATAAGCTTCTTTTAAAACTATGTACTGGGTGTATTACTCACCTATTACCTAAATGGACACCACTTTAAATTTTGGTGTTCATCTGGACCATATAATGCCAACTGATTACCAAGGACAAAAGTATATGGGGATAACATAATTTATTGTATGAATAAGATTGATAATTTAATATTTGAATAATTTAATCAATTATTGATACTGTATTAATATATAAATAAATGCTGAGACTAGGATCTAAATTAGATAGTGTTATGAACTTATGCATTCAAAAAATCAATGAACTCTAGCTTTGTTTTCATACATTATTTTTTTAGTGTATTCATTCACAACACTATCCCATACATAGTAGTAGTTTTTAATATTTTAACATATACAAAGCTAACAAATCTAACATACCCTTTGCATATTAGTTTAAAAACTTATTGAATATTGTTCTATTATTCTATAGTTAGCATTCTGTATTGTGTAATATTCTGTGCAACATAAAACATATGATAAAAAAGTTTCAAATATTGTATACAATGTAATTAATGTTTTTTGATTGCAAAAATCAAGTGAAATAAATATTTTTTTTTCAAAGTAACATTTTATATATTTTACACTGCATGCCAAATTTGGTTAATGATAATGAAAAGGAAACTTTGACTTTGAATCTGAATTAGACTTATAATGTATTATCAAAGTTTTATCAATAACATCTAAACATATTAAATATGTTATAAACAAAATTTAATAATGGTGAACTTTATTGAAATTGTGAATATAAAAATAAGAAAAAACTAAAGAAGGTGTAGTTATTTATAAGTGTTTATCATTTATCTTATTTAAATATTGTTTAATACAATAATTGAAATAATTAATACAACATATTATTAAAAATTATGTAAAACTCTATAATTATTTTTGAAATATTTGTAAAGTTGATATATTTTTATAATTAAAATAGAAAGGTTGATATAATTATATATATATATTTGATTCATGTAATAATTGTAAACAATAATTATTAATAACTTAACTATTAAATAGATGCATTAATATTATTGTTGTAAAAATTAATTAATTAAGTAATCATGTATTAACATGTAGTAATCATGTAGTACACAACAGAAAATAAATTAAGACATTTATAAATATTACAAAAATATTTAAATATGAAAGATTAAAAAATAGTTAGGGAATACTGACATTTACTATTTTTAAATAAAATATACATGATTTTTTATTATAAAAATATACATTAATTATATTTAATAACAAGTATACATATGTGTACAAATTATATTTAAATATAAAATCAATTTTTGTTTAACAAAAGTGTATAGAATATTAACAAATAGATATTATTTCATTATATAATATAAAAAACATTACAATACATTTCAAAAATTAAACTGTCATTCCAATATATAATTTTTAATAAGTGAGATTAATATGAGATTAATATGAGATTACAAATATTGTTTAAATAGAATATTGATTAATGTAATAATATTTTAATATACATAAATAGTATATATTCTAATTGTTAAGGAAAGAACCCATTTATAATGAAACAATAATAATATAACTACTCATGAATTTTAATTGTTTATAAAAGCAAACTATCTTAAATATATGTTATACTTAAAGTGTATAAAAAACATCAATAAAGGCATAAAACTAAATAGAAATTAATTTACAAATATTGTAAACTGTTAATAAAATAATTAAAAAAATAACTAAATGCTATACAATATAAACAATATGTACAATTATGTGAGTTTTCAATAGAAATCCTTAAAAAGAAGGTCAAGTGACCTACCATGGTAACATCATGACAACCCAATTGGGTCAATTAATCAAAATTCAAATCAATAAGTACAAAACGGGACCATAAAGATTTCATAAAAAAGGTAACACTGGTTAACAATATGTTATCAGAAAGGCATATCTAGTTTAGTTCTTAGATAAAACTTATCTTGTATTGAAATTTTTATAGGTTAAAATTAATAAAGTAACTGAAGTCTTACATAAATTAAATACTGCATATGTACTGTTTAAATGTACTTGTAATAGGTGAAAATAATCTGTTTCTAAAGCCAAGGACTGCACGGGTTGGCTATAATTAATTTATTTTATATTCTATGACTAAGGTTTTACAAAGAAAATGAAATTAGTTTAATTAATTTTATTATTATATTTTGAATGGGATATTTGATAGTTGGAACATTTTATTATTTAATTTATAATTTTAAAAGCTGTATGAACTGTATTAAAGAAATTTCCTTAAATATTGATTATTGCTTTAATTTATATGTTAAGAGTAATAAGTAAACACAAAATATACAAATACTGGCTAGTTAATTATCTGTCATATACATAGATCAGGTGTAAATCATTAAACGTATTAACGATTTTAAAAGTGTTAATTTTCTATAAATTTACAATTACTGCATAAACAGTGAATTAAAACAAAAAGCACTATTGTTGCCGTTTCAACTAAGAAATTTTTATGTTAGCAAAATTGTTTTAATAGAGGCATTGAATCTAAAAAATGCCTCAATATCCAAAAACGTTAAATATACCATAAGCTATCGCCAGTATAAATTTAAACACGATTGGTTTTTTTGTATTGATTATTGCATTAATTAAAAATAGGCAAAATTCAAATGGAGACATCTTTTTAAACCTATAATTTTACAAATCGAGCTGGGAATCAGACAAAATTGGTCAATATATCTATGCACAAGTAAGACCCTTTATTGTCATATATGCTATATTTATAGCCTATTTCTGTAGAATTGTTTTTAAAGTTAATTTAATACATTTGCTATTGATTTGCCCATTTTTATATTACATATAAAGCATAGTAGTTTGCCAATATAGAGAAGTTTATTATGATA
The DNA here is from genome assembly GCA_034780395.1 of Vannuccia rotundouncinata. Taxonomy (NCBI): domain Eukaryota; kingdom Metazoa; phylum Platyhelminthes; order Proseriata; family Coelogynoporidae; genus Vannuccia; species Vannuccia rotundouncinata. The sequence continues at coordinate 34,621 of JAUZNC010002207.1, read as the reverse complement.
TCAATGATGCAAACCTGCTATTTGCTTGGAAGCTATTTGTCAATGAAGAATTCAATACCTTTTACAGAATATGCCAGCAATGCAAGGAAGAGTCGATCTAAAATGACTTATTTGTTTGAATTGATATTGACATCAAAATTTTACCTATATTCTAATTTTATAGCATTTTAGCTGACAAAATCTGAGTTTTTATAAATTTAAATTCTGAATAATAATACAATTGAAGTTCTTGTAAAGTTATATTATGCTAGTACTTGAATTTACATTTTGGAAGGAATTTAATAATTGAGTGAATTCATTTTAATTTGTTTAAAATCAACATTAATATTGAAAAAATATATGCAGGACACTTATTAATACATATGATTAGCAAAAGTAACATATTTTTTTCAAGTTTAAACAAGTTTCATATACTTTGCTTACTTACAATTGACTATACAATATTTTATAATTTAATATGAAAGCAATTGATATGAATCAAAAACATCTTCATTTAATGTTAAAATTATCAATGCTGATAAATTATTTAAGTCCAATGTTTGTTTGATTGACTCATTTTGTCCAAACATGTTTTAAGTTATATATATATATATAAATTAAGATTCTACTGTATAATATATACACTAAATAGTTTGATGTCAGTGACAAGCCTATCAAACAAAATCAATTTCAAATGATGTACCTGATAAAAATCAATCAACAAGTCAGCAAATTCACATATAGAGAATCTCCAAGTTCGTGATATTATCAATGATATGACCATGTGCATTGATGGTTAGTGATAACTAATTTTAATAAAGATTAATCAGGATGAACTAATTTCTCCAAAGTTTTGTTTTCCATATAAATTCTGTCCCAAACTTTTGGAATTGGAAGAAGTATTTTACATTTGATTAATATTATTATTTTAAATCAAATTTATACATACAATAAAACATTAAAAAATATTTTGGTTGAAATTGGGAGACGTGCACATTTTACTATTTATTATTATTTACGAACACTGGTAAAATTAGTTGTTCTTAAAATTATTGTTGATCATTTTTTTCTTGTAGATTTTAATTATGTGGGACGATATTAACGATTTGCAAATAATAAAAGTCGTTAAATATACCAATTCTGGACTCCCTAAAACAGGCACTACTTCTTCTACTGGTAGAAAAAACAATAAATCTTCTCAATCAACCATCAAAACCGTCAACGATCTTGGGGTATCAACAGTAAATCCTGCGAGAAAGAAAAAGAAAAGAACGTCTTTGGAAGCCTTTAATACTTCATTTGACGATAAGTCACCCACGGCTCTTACATGTGTTGGCAATTTAGTGGATCCCAATTGGGAAACTGTGGACCCTACACCTAATATCCATGTGCTGTTCCAGCACTTTAATGATCGCTTTTTCTCTAGTCGGTTGGCCGGTATTGAGGTCCGATGGAGTCCCAGAATGACAATGTGTGCGGGTGTATGTTCGTATGAGGGCCGCAGTGGTCTCTGCTCCGTTCGTCTGAGTGTTCCTTTGCTCAAGCTTAGACCTCGGAAAGATCTCATTCAAACATTGTTGGTGAGAAATACATTATTTAACCATAACAACAAGTATGAAGGGAAATGGCCGTAAAAATTATTCCATTAATATTAAATGTTTATTTTACAATTATTTAATAATTATCGTTTAACTTTAAAAAAATCATTCTTAGATTGAATTAGCGAGACAGTGCACATCACTTCTGAATCCATTTTTATATGTATTGTGAATTCATATTTACTAATTTATTTAAGAAACAACAGGACGATCAATTTACTATCTACAATTGATCGGTTTAATGTCTAAAAGGTACTACTACTAGTAATAATATTAATAATAATAGAGTTTTTATATTCGAATAAGTATGTGTGGACCTGTACACCCATACACTTGGATGTGAAACTCTATTTAATTCTCTGAAGCAATTGTTTTCTTTTAACTTCCTATAAATCAATTTGTATAATTTACGAGTTAAAACTAGACCTTTAATAATAATTATTTAGGATACAAACATTTTAGTAGGTATAAAATAAAATAGCAGTTTTATAATTTTTTTACTGGTTAGAGTATAATAATCTGTGAAGTAATCTTATTTAATTATTACTGCTTTGTTCAATATTTTACATTTCAGCATGAAATGATCCATGCCTTCCTTTTTGTGACGAAAAACAATCGAGTATGCTTTGTATTTCTAATTTTATGCCATTTACATTTGAAATGGATAATTCTTTCGACTATATATATATCGAACAGTGTTTTATCATTTGAGGATCGTGACGGCCATGGTCCAGAATTTCAAAAACACATGCATCGAATTAATATTGAAAGTGGAACAAATATTACAGTGAGTTTTTCACTTCATACTTATTTTTGCAAAATTCTTTTAAATTTCTTTTTGAAATTACTTACTGTACTGTCAACAATTTCATTAAAAAATTAATAGATCTATCACAGTTTCCACGACGAAGTTCGTCTCTATCAACAGCACTGGTGGCGATGTTCCGGTGTTTGCCGAAATCGTCCTCCCTTTCATGGCTGGGTTAAGCGATCGATGAACCGGAAACCTGGACCTTATGACCTGTGGTGGAGTGAACATCACCGAACATGTGGAGGTTTGTTGTTGAATATGGAAATAATGTTGTCTTGTAGTAGCTGGTTACTTTACTTTAATAAGTAGTATATGATTATAAACCTTATATTTGCTTGTTAGTATGATTTTATTTATAATGACGTTTCGTTCCATGATTTTTGAATTATCCTTAACATAAAGTTTCAAAAATTAATACAATGTTTACTTACATTTTATAATATCTTAATTTCGAATAATTTTTAAAGCGTTCTAAGATATTTAAAATCTGTGGACAGCATTCACTCTTTTCATTGTGATCTTTAAATAATTATTTAGTTTTAGTTATTCCAATGATTATGATAGCAAAAAAACTTTTTTGTATTCCATCGGATGAAAAACAAAACTGTAATTATCCATTATTATTCCGAAGTAATTTTTATTTCACCTCTTCTTTGGATTTCATTTATACTTAACAAGTTTAAAAGCATATTTATGCATTCGTTGTCATTATTCTATTGTAAATAAAATTCTATTGAGCGAGATAAGTATATTTTTGACGTAGAAATATTTTTTAGATATTGTGATTCATATCTCAAATAGTATCCATATTCTGTCATTACCAACTATTGACATAATACATACATATAGTCTACCATATACTGACAACATGGTATAGTTGGCGCCGTAATATATATCAGATATAACAAGCATATTTTCAATCGTTCCGGGTGACGCCAGTAATCTATATAATATATTTTTTTCTACAATTTAATTAATGACATGCTGCCTAAACATATTTGTTATCTGTTATACTCTTCAAGAGCTAAAGGCTGAACTGCTTGTTGAATCACAATGCAGACAAATCAAATTGTTTATATAATATAATATGCTATAGTCTGCTGAAACGGATGTAAATCGACCCATCTATTCTTAATTGCCTTATGGGGAACGAGCTCGTGTTTGCAATTAAAACCGCTAATTATTACTGTACTATCACACTAGCTTTCAATAAGTTATTATTTGAACAAATAATGAGAACTTATAACTTGTGAAAGTGTTGGGCCTGCAACAAACATGCTGGTTCGTTTATGGCTTCTCTCATTCACCCGGGAAACAATTAGCGCCTTTGTTTCGCTGGTGAGATCTTCTGATCACTAATGGAGCCACCAGGAGTCGATAGTGTCTGCTTCGTCTACCCAGCACAATAAGCAGGAGCCTCACTGACCGAACTTATCGCAAGCACAACTGAAAAGGGGCTTCTGATGTTTTTTATCACCTTGCAACACCACACAGTTTGACTATAGTGAGAAGCCGTTTAAGTTGCCGGTGTACATTGTTAGCTCCCATTTATAAAAGGGCGGGTTGAGAAATAAGAGACGATGTAGAAGAGTAATGGATAGATCTAATTGTTGGGAACAATTGACGGGGCATAAGACTTCAGGATATGACCGCTCCAGGCGAATTCCTGGGCGACGATGGCCGCTTATCTTGACGGCGTCCAATGCAATGAAGGGAAAGAATTGAGACAGTTCTTATGTTGTTAACCGCAGAGGTTGAGACTGTCCCCATCATTGCAGATGTCTACTTATGATAGACTATTCTTTCACTCACTCTCTCCTCTCGTCTCTGTTTTCTGATATTTCAGGAGCTTTCATCAAGGTTCGAGAACCAGAGAAGGTAATAAAAAATGGGAAGAAAGTACTGCCAGTGCAGAAAGGTATGATGTTTTCCTTTTTAATTAATATATTAAATGGTGGAAAACTATTTTTTTCAAAATAATTCGATGTATTTTAAACCGATATTATTTCTATAAAGCTTATTTACCATCTAGCTATTCCTATAGAGCCTAGATAGTAAGATTTTAATTGCTAACAAATGACTTTTATTTTTTTTTTTACTCAGGAGTTACCGAATCAAAAAGTTCCGATATCCGTAAATTCTTTACACCATCTCCTAAAAAACCGAAACTCAATAAAGTAGTCGGTAAATCAGATCCACAATTGACTGGAAGACCAGTTTCTTCAGTGGACCCCTTCGAGGGCTGCGGCCGACAACTAGGATGTGTTGATTTAACCAATGCAAGTACGAGCAATCAATCATCAAGTTCTCAGTCAAGAGGGAAGCTGCCATATTCAACTCCTACTTATCCGAAAATGATGGGCACGCAAATCAATCAAACAAAATCCGGCAATCCAGCATCTCAATCATGCCTAAAACCACCACTTTCCGTTGGTGTTATGAAGAGTAATAACACGGATATCACTATACCCAAAACAGCGTCTGCAGATAACACTTCTGATCGAAAACAGCCTACTCCAGTTGGTTCTCTCTCAAATCCTATATCTATTGATGAACTCCCTCCATCACTTCCTTGTCCGAATGCGTTCAGGGGAACTGGTCATGTTCTTGGAACGACTAACAGTGGTCTTCAACAACGTCCAAAAAGTCGTCTTATTGAAATGTTTTCACACACTTCATCCACGGCCAAGAAGAAATCTTTAATTGAAATATCAAAATCCACGGTTCTTCCTAAATCTACTGAAACAACCATGGTTTCTTGTCCTGTCTGCTCAGTCCAAATATCATTGAATCTTATTAATGATCATTTAAATAATTGTCTTTCTTAATTTAAGCTGAATTAGGTGTTGAATTGTAACATTCAGTCTTTCTATTTATTGTGCATTTATATACTGTACATCGATACAGCATTAATACTAAGTATTTATAATAATATAAGATTTTTGTTAATTAAAAAGATTACTGCTTGTTGATAAATTGTTGTTTTTAAACATAAATTTATATATGAAGGGTGGTCATTTTTTAAAAATTATTTACACGCTTTTATACTATAAAATTTTGTCACTTCTGTTTCCTATTTATAAGTAATTGCATTTTCTATATACATAAATATTTTTTATACCCTTATACTTAATAACTCGAAAATATATTTTTTGTCATTTCTCTAAAGATCAAATTTTTATAATTTTTTTTAATGGCTGCGAATAATTTTTAATATTCTGATGTGATTATTATAGTTACCGTCAAACGCAAAAATTAGATTTTTGATAAATATAAAAATGCATAATATAAGTTATGAATCGTTTGTATTCGAAGCATAATGAAAGTTTTAATGTGTTCAATCTTTGCTCCTCATGTAGGAGTATAATTACTAATATCAATCATATTGGAGATTGAATTTAATTATCTCGATTACTACCAAATTTTGAGCTCTTGATCATCCATCTCTCTATAATTTACCATGGTGTCGCCAGTACTGTCTGCGAACAAAACTAACTGCCAGTTGTAGACGCTTCCACAATGGAAGCATGAAGCAGCAGGTTCTTCTGTCCTCCTTATGAGCAGGCTCAGTTGCCTCTATAATCTATATAACACGAGTAGCAGGCCTAGGCGCTCATTATCTGCCCATCATAAATCAGTTTGAGGGATATGTCTTCTGGCGTCGCGTCTATCCCGGACTGGATGAGACGACGCTTTATACTTCTTGGAAAACAGGGAGGGAGAGTGGATTAACTGGAGCGATATTGCTTGATGGAAAGCAGATAGAGAAAAGCGTTCCTTTGGGTCTGGGGACAAAAGTCGTCGCCAGATTCAGACTTTTAGATGTTTCAGCAGCATTGAAGGTTTGTTTTCTGTGCTTGGTATATGAATCTGTATAATAAACAAACATGATTTTAGAGGTAAAACTATGATATTAATCTTGATTTATTTTATAATTTAAAAAACTGGTTTGATATTTAAAATAATTTTACTCTATGTCTGCATTTTTTAGTAATTACCTATATTGAAGGATGGTTAACATAATTTGGTTTATTGTAAATTAATATTTATGTGATTGTTTATATCTTTCTATAACACATAATAATATTGATGAATCTTTTAATTCACGATTATTTAGCTACAATTTTTCGTTGATTATAAAAAACGATCAAATTAATACAATAATATTTTAAATAAAATCTGTATATGTATTTAATTGTTATTCAACCAATAATAAAAAAAACTAATAAACGAATAATAAAAAGAACAAATTGATAGCAATTCCTATTTATATAATTAAGTCGTGTAGCAATTGTTTATTCCAAAATTAAATCCATAAATAAAAAAATAATCTTTTTCTTCTAAGGTGTACTGCTACACTAATATTTTTCAGAGGTTGCATGTCTTACAATTTTGACATTATTTTTAACACTTTTTCATTCACTGTTAAAAATTCATTTCTTTGGGTTACTTTACTATCTTTTCAAAAATGTCCGACGAAATCTACTTTTCCATAGCAATTCTTCATTTTGCTTTCTGAATTATACACTCATGGCTCTTTTTTGGATATCGAAGCGATGTTTCTGCAATTATTCGAAAAATCAAGAACTGATTTTAAATTTAAATCAAAAAACCTAAACCTATTGATTTTCATTTGTAATAATATAAATATTAGTTCTAAACGATAATTAATCCTCTGCAGTTGAATCCTTAACATGATTCAATGATTATAGAATGTATAGCAACTCTATAATCACACCATTGACGTAAATTAATGTAAATTAAATTCTATAGGTGTTTACACAGTTATACTGTCAAAAGCTGAAATAGCTTTGCGGAACTAATTAAATAATTTATTTAGTTCCGCAAAGTTAAATTACAACACCAAGAGTTATATTATTCTATCTGTTACATATAGACAACAACTGTATTTCAGATTCGCACTATACACTATTATTACGGTGCATGGCGTTAAACTTACAATGTAACATATGTACTGTTGATTATGACGTCTGATAATATTGTGATTGTATGGCGCCAATTTGTCTCTTCTGTGGCGACAAACCAAACTCTTTCCTTTAGTTCGGTCAATACTCAACGCTCATTGGCTGATTGTACAATATCTAAAACTTTTTAACATTCTCTTTTACTGTTTGTAATGGTAACAGAGAAATAGTTCGTTGGCTCTCACGAGTTTTAATTCATTCTGTTATGTTCCATTTTTGTGACATGATCCTTAATGCGCTAGAAGGATATTTTGTTTCTTTTAAAAAGTATTGAGACCGATAGACGTTGAAGAAGTTACAATTTATTCTAAATATTTATTGTTCAGATTTTGTTTGACGTCATTTGGCACATCTGATGGATCATCTATCGAAATCGTCGAACACACCGGCAGTATTTTATGGAATCGTTGTTTCGCTACTTTTTTGGCTGAATGGAATTGTCGCCGGCGTACAAAGTAAGTTTTTTGTATATTATTATCTTTTTATCGATTTTTCTAAATTATTATAATTCAAGTCATAGCATGAAATTTTGAAGTCTTTATATACTTAGTCATATTCAATGGATTACGAACTACTTCAATACAATTCATATTGTTTAAATATGGGTATATCAACGATTGCAATTGGACCTTGGTTTTAAAAGTTTTAATATATTTTGGAAAAATTATTTTTATTATTATAAGAATTTTTATTAAATATTGATATTTGTTTCTTTTAATTTAGTACAGAAAATTTAAATAGAATATTTTTGCGGCTATGTTATCTTCTGTATAATTTTTGTTGTTGTAATAATTTTGAAAATAGAATTATAAGAATACAATTAAAATTATATATAATATCAATCCACGTAGTATACATACCTAATATAAATATTTATTTTAAATTCAATAGCTATTAAAAATGCTTGTATAAAAAATATGAACACTATATATTTTGCTTCATAACTGAATTATTTTCTCATCATAGTTAATTACATACGACTGTTTAATGACGATCAATACAATTGCGATCTGTTATATATAGTGTCTGATTAATATTTATTGAACACACAACATAATATTACGGGATCAATTAATTATTTTATTACTATATTGACAATAATAGCTTATTCCGTTTCGTATTTCAGTTATTTTGGAAAGTGACCGGTTAATGCTCTATTAACCCACCGTTATATCTCTATATTATGTTACTCTTAACATTGAATTCGTTGTCATAGTCAGGATATTTGAACCTCTAAAGAGTATAATTCGATCTAATTAATGTGTATAAAAATGTTTACCATAATATTGATACCTACGTATTTATTTTTGGGTTTTTATGAAATCTTTAATGAAAAGTTGCAATCGCCTTATTCTGTCACATTGCAGTTTTTGAAGTCAATATAATGTGTAAAACCTTAAATTATAATTATAGCAGGCCCGTACGCAGGAAATTTTAGGGGGGGGGGGCGAAATTTTAAATGTGGACTAATGTAGCAAAAAAATGCCTATTCTATAAAAGATCGTTTTTATCTAGTGTAAAATGTATATTTAAATGGACCTCTTAAACAATTTTTTTTTTGGGGGGGGGGAGTGCGTACGCTCCCGTCGTGCCTGCGTACGTGCCTGTATAGGTATATAATATGCAAGGATTTTCTACATTTCTATTACCACTAGTCTACTTATATAATATACATCACAAGTGTCTCAAATAGTTCAATTAAAACGCTTTATATTTTATTACTTATATAGTAACACATTCAAGTGTATTTAATATATGTCATACAATATCAATACAATTTGCAATCTATTGCAAATATATAACATATTCTTAAGTGTGAAATGCACAGAACTAATATAATTGCACAAACTTAATATATGTGTTATTTAACCGGTATATATATATGATATCTATTTTGATTTAGGCTATTTTGATTTAGGCTATTTAATAAAACCTTTTTGATAAATAGAAATTTGGGAACTATATTCAATTAAATATTACACTGAAGTAAGGGCATATTATTTATATAAGCTATTATACCTTATATCCAGATTTTATATATCTATAATATTTAGAAAAATATACATTAATATATGATTGAGAGTGAATACTTTTCCATAGAAATATTCTTATGTTATCAATGTTGTAAAGTTAGAAATAAATTTTGGTAAAATTTCTCAACTGATTTTTACATATAATCTAAATTTAAAAATAAAATATTTATAATTATATTTTTAATATTATTGGTACATATTTTGTTAATTAAATTTTAATTTTCTATAATTATTCGATTAAATAAATGTATTTTTTGTTAGATTAATTCATCAAGTTAAGTATATTTAATATGACGAGTACAAAATAAAATCCATTAACATTTTAACTTATAGTTATAATTAGCAACTGTTATCAGCTATTCATTAGAAACAATTTAATTTCCATATCGACAATCTGTCACAAATAATAAATATTGCTAACAATATAAATTTAGAAATAAAAACGTATGTAAATGTAACTCTTAAAGATGAAATGATTATGACACGTTAGTTACACGATATATTCATCTCGAAGCCCCTATATATCTTCGTTGAGTTCGTATAGAAAAGTTGTCATAAACTACGATCAATCACCTCACAACACAAAGTCAACTGACGATCGAAACTGATACTATCAGTCGAGGACCTTGTAAGATCCTAATCAAACTCCAAAATTTATAATGAGATATTTTATACCTTGGACAATGGCCCTATATATATACATCGAAATTAAGGACCTCATGGTCTAAATGGTTTTGATCAATTTATATTATGCTGGATGCATCTTATATACTTCAAATTTGGATATTTTTTCTCACTTACTATAATTCTATAACCCAAGTTGTATCCGCTGATAATTTTCTTTTTGCATGTCTCGGAATCACTATCTCTCGTTGGAGTTTCTTTGGTGTCCGTCAGTCACAGAGGGTGTCTGAATAATCCACTGCTGTTTGTCTTATAATGTTATCTTTATAAACCTTCTTCGGAGCATGCTATGACCCCATCAATCAGACCATATTTTGGCGCTGATTTTTTGCAAATAAAGAAATCTAAAAGAAAATTGAAAAATCGAACGAAATTTGAATAATAAAATAATTTTCAAAATTATAAAATGTAAAATATAAATAGATATTTGTAAGTTATTGATTTATGCCATCATTTTAAGTTTCTAAATTTTCTGTATAACTAAAAACTAAATAGTCAATTCTATTCCCTTCTGACCAAACATATAATATAAATTTAACTGGCATGATCCTCAAAGAATAATTAAATTATTTTATAACTAGAAAATAAGGTCAATTTTTTTAATTTTTAAAGGTTATAAATTATCTACTTATATAATTACTATATTTGTAAACAATATTAATACAAGTGTACAGTTGTATACATTTATATATATATAAAACTATATATTATGATTATGAACGGTTACATTTTATTTTAGTTAATTAAATATTGCTTTAAAAAATACAGAACATCTTTAAATCTAGTCTATAACACAATTTTTGTAGCTAAAATTATAATATATCGAATAAAAATGTACATATAAAGACTTTGGACATAAAGAAATGAAATTTCGGATAAAATTTTCCTTTTGAGTTTATAGATTTATATGTCCAGCAGGGATAATAACCCTTCCTGTATCATTTCTTTTGATATCTTCAATCTGTCCTGTTTCGTCATGAGCAGTGCGGTCATAAACAGAGCTTGAAAATTCTTTGCGTTTCCGGATGGTTTCAAACGTTAGAATTAGCCTTTGGACTCACTGTGTAACATCATCACTTCGAAATGATTTTCTATATAATTTAGGTGGAGGAGGGAGGAGACATTGGCAGACATTAGAAGTGAGGGCATTACATTATTATACCTCGTATATATATATAAGAGAGAGGAACAGGGGAGCAGAAGAAGATGAAGCAATGACAGTAGATATTCTCATCAAGATGATTTCCTTGCGAAGTCGTGCACGAAGACTCATTAGTGCAGTGTGCCTACGAAGTTGTCTTTTACCCCTGTCTTCGTCTACTTCGTGAAATGTATCGATTTCCAAGCGCGGAAGAAGCTATATGTACATGCGAGAATGAAGAAGAGGTTTTAAGACACTGACAAAACCATGGAATATTGGGGCGGAGACAAAGACGGTTAGTTTAGTTTAGGTTTTTTTCTTGCGTTTTCTCACGGAAGCTTACACGGTAATAATACACCTTGACGTTTTCTTCCCCGTCCTCATTTGTCTTTTTCCACCTTCAAGGTAAATCGAAGTAGAATTTTCTTTTAATATGTCTTGCATGCATTGTTTAGATTTTTTAAAAAACCTTTTTTTCCTGTTCGATAATCTTTGGTTGTTTAATTCTAGGTGAGTGCCTCTCTTGAATGGAGAAGTTAAAATCCCTAAGGCGGGCTTGCAATTTATTTCGCTTAGTGAGGCATGTTTAAGAACCTTTATCCGCCACAATCGCTTTTAATTACCTGTATTTTATAGAATGAAGAAATTCTTTTGTTTTTAAAATAGGGTTTGTCTCATTAATGTTGATATATTATTATGGTTAAAGGAAATCAACACTGTCACCGTATATATTTGTAAAGTATTTATAGTTGCATAAAACATAACAAAATTATCATAGCGCAGTCACACATTTAAACAATGCCTGTAATAAACTTTTTAAACTTTTTCTTAACTTTTTTCTGTTTTAATCATCTATACATTATAAGTAATAAAATAACAATTTATGTTACAAAATATTAAAATTTGCAAGTTTTAGAAATCATTAGTGGGTCTTTTTATACATTGCTGAATGTTTTATTACAACATTTTGTAGTTGTCATAACATACTTTGCAGGCTCGTATATAGAAATAATTAATTTTTCTAGATTTATGGAAACTTTTCTATATATATGTAAAGTTTTGAAAATGTATGAAAAATATTTAATACAATATAAATTCTAAACAATGGAATAATGTGAAATAAAGTGATTCAACTCTTTATATATATGAATAATAAATGTTTATTCCATCCATTATAATTTAGTCAAAGGTGTAAATGCATTTATTATTCCTGCAGTGTTGTAAACTCATAATTTTTTACCAATATTAACTTTTTAGACATATAGGTATGTTTTGAATAAAACTTTTCTCTATTGCTTAATTTAACATAATTTAGAGTTAGAGGTCACAGTTGTGAAATTAAGAATTTCTAATTTAATTTCGAATAAAATGATAAGTATGGAGTGTATATATATATAATGTATATACAGAATTATATTTATATATATACTATTATAATTAGTTTAAGTTAATATAATAATATACAATGCTTTACTATAAATAATACCAAAGTATTATGTATACACATAATTTTCATTACAGTTCCTGACATAGCAACTGCAAATTTCGTCGTATACAGACGATATAATAAGATAAAAATCGCCAAATTGAAAGCGCACTTCAGTGGCGCCAATAATCTCGCCATGACTTGCTGATATAAATATATTTGTTCACTAAAATTCAATATGGTTATATACCAATAAGGATGCGTGATATATACCCCTACTCCTTGTACTTGAACTAAGTGTGTATATATAGAAATGCATTTTACATGTATATACCAACCAATTTAGCGCTAACTTTTAAAAGAAGATATACAAGTTTTTATAGACCGCAGCGACTTATAGTTATTGGGTAGGCATCTCCTTCATCCGTAAAATCTATGTCGCTTTCACAAATCTGTGTTCTGGCAGGCTCCTTTTCTCTTTAGCACTTACATATTACCTATACATAATATCTAAGTATACATACTTTATAATAAACAACCAAGCAGTCCAGACTGCATATTTACACACAAGTTGTACACATAACTAGTTTATCCAGCATGCGTCTATGGTGTTGGGTGTTCTTAATCTATACTGATTACAAGATCGTTAGAATAACATATCAATATTTGAAAGACACTGGGCGTCATGTTAAAAGATGTCCAGAATGATTACAGACGCAAACATATTAATAGATATGTGAATCATATTTTCCTGTAGCCAGATATAATAATATATGAGATCTTTAATATGTTCATTTATAATGTAAGAGATAAGATACTATCTGAATGCAATCAACGCTTGAGATTATTAAAATCAATTTGTTACATTATTATATATAAATAAATATCCCTCGATTTTGCAACACTATAGAGATTAGATTATTTCATTCGTTGATAAATGCATCTTATTTTGTTATAATATTTGTTTTAATGAATGATTAATTAGGTAAAAATACATTAATAGCAAATCTATATAACCTATGCATAAAACATGTTTAATAGAATGTATAGAAATGTAAATAAATAGAAATTTAAAATATGCAGGTTATAATATACATATTTTAAATAGAATTATAAAAAGTAAAAATATAAACTTATATTCGAATGTAAAAATAATGTCTTATAATGTAATGTACTATTCTATATAATTTATGTCTTTTTTATTTTATTTTTTTATTCTTCAATTTTAAAATATTTAAACGTTAGTTTAAGAAATACAAATTGTGATTTGAAGCTCTGTCGAAATAAACCAAAAAAATAATCCTATTAATAATAAATGTAGGATATTATTTATAATTTAATTCGAATTGAATAAAAACATTATATAATCATTTAAAAAAATAATTTATTACAAATCACACTGCACATATAAGCTAAAATTACCGGACGATATTTCCCTTCTAAATGACAGATATCTGACACTTGAGGCTCCGTTGTGTCATGAAGTATTGACCGGCCTTAGACTTAATTCAGCTGCACAAAGACGCAATTATTTCATTCTCTGGCTGCTTGAACACTTATTACCAAATTGTGCTGTAAAGTGGAAATTTTCCCCTAATATATGTCCCTGATAATTACTGCCTTTTCCGATTATATAACGGCTCCATTTTCCACCTGGCAGATTTTCAATCCCCCAATAATGGGTTCTCGTTATTCGAGGAGTCAACGAAGGAAATAGTTATATTCGTTTTTTATTATAGGAAAATCGAATACAAATAATTACACAGTTTAGGGAAAAGCAGTGTTTCCATATATTAGGTATAGTTAGTTATAGTCCCCTTTTTTCCGACGTATATATTGCTGGGGGCAATGAAAGGTGCAAACACGAGGGCAAAGCAACAATCTTTTTTGAACTCTGCTGTGCAAACTCCAGTTTGTTTTTATTATGTCTTTGTGGGCTTCAATGCATACAGCTGCAGACGACTCATGGACGTTGACATCTTTGTCTCCCGAAGGTTATGCCGGCGGTTTTCCTGATTGAGATTTCCGGCAAGATTCATGTGCCCATTTCAAGGTGGGAATGGTATTTATTTGACAACAGCTTAATTCTCGCCATCTATTTGTTTTCTAGCAAGACAGTGAAGGAAATCAAATTTACTTTAGTTGGGCTTGTTGGTTCGTATTTCATTTCCACACAAGTTCGTCGATCAACATTCTCAGACGAAGGGGGCTTCCGTTTCTAAATTTTTTGTTTACTAATCTCTGTTAGAAACTAACTCAGGACAAGTGTTTTGCATTTCTTTGAAAACATTTCACATTTCCGACCTATATACCTATATAGATATTATTGAATTAAAATATATAAATTAAGATAGGCATGTTCAAATGATTATAACTTTTTATAATTGTACACAAATTTGTAGTACAGTTTGATTTTTTGCGAAGCATAAAGTTATAAAATTGACGTAATAATCATAATTTAATGTTGACCTTTCAATTCAAAATTAAATTTGATTACGAGTTTTTTATCTATATAGATCAATGTTATAACCTTCAATATTATAGAGTTGGCAGAATGCCACACAACACACACAGACTCATCACAGTGAGAACTACACACTGATAATTAGAACGAATCTATCCGCGTAATTTATCTATTGTTAACAAATACAAGCGGCGCCAGTTTCAAGGAGGACTGCGACGCCAAGGAACGCACTTCCAGCGGTCTTCCACAACTGCCAACGCCTGAAATTGCTGTGAAGTCTATAATAAAATTTGCCTCTTCCATTCCCCAACGCCACATGCACAAGGCAACAGTCGCGTATAAACTTCTATTATAGTGATATCTATATAATTGTGATTCCATTGAATCTTGCATACCTTGGTTCTCTCCTCTCTCTACCACCCTTCACAAGATTCTTTATCTCTTCTCTTTCTCCTCCTCTCTCACAGTAAAGAGTATCCGCAAAGATTCTATAATAGCAAGTCGACTTTGGAGATCCAGCGCTGTTTCGGCGCCATTTGAACAGATGTTGTCTAGGCTACTTTTATAGGAAACCATGGAAAACTTTTTTTGCTTGGTCTTCTCTTCGATTTGCTTTCTTGTGATTTCTTCTCTACATTTAAATCTTTCCTTCTTATAGCTTCTATATATTACTTTCTTTTGACTCCAACCGATTTGTTGCTGTATAGATAAAATGATTATTGGACATGTAATTGATGCAAAATCAAATTTTCTCAACTTTCCAATATATATTTTGATGGTATCAGACCTCGAAGAGATATTTATATATAAATTGCCAAAACTTTGGCAGTTTATTCTTTCTTAGTATCGGAAAGACGACATTTGTCGGTCTGAATAAATAAAATAACACAAAAAGACCAACATATATCTTGTCTATAGATATTGCGTGCTATATCATTTGTATGTTATATACGCTCATTATTTATAGTTTCTGTTTGGTTTTCATATAAAGCTCATTTATATTGAATAATATGGCGCCAAAAGATTGCTTATTTAGGGAGAAATCAATGCAATATCTCCTTTTTGTAATTGAGCAATATGACAATATCAAATAACTTAGTATATGGCAATAATAATTAGGTAAAAAATTATTGCAAAACATCAAAGAAGTTTGCATAAGCATTAATTTATTTATAAATGAGGCAATATATTTTTAATATAATTTTGTACATTATAAACAGAGGTATTTTGATATAGACTCGAATATTTGGCGATATTTAATATCTTTAATTTTCATTTTTGTTCCAGGTGACTTACGATGTTACTGTAATCTTCCAAACTGCATCCCATATGGCTATATGTGCAAGGCAACCCACAATGGTCACTGTTTCTTCTTTATTGAAGGCCCCAAAGTTACAATCCAGGGTTGTACCCATCTCCTCCCTCTTAATCAGCAGAGCTGTGAATACCAACGCGGCAACCACTCCTTCGATTTTCTCCTTCAATCCATCAAAAACCAGGAGAGACCCGCACCCATATTCAACCAGCGACCCATAGTAGGGTGCTGCTCCCGACATATGTGCAACCACGTTGAATATACCGATCCCCTGGAAGCCAGGCTGGCCAAAGCCCTCAACGACGCCCGTATCAACGCCTCTCTGGAGAGGGACCGACTACAAAGAACACGACTGCACAGGCAGAATCGGCCGGCAAACTCCAGGGAGTCTCCAGCCACGTCAATTTCAAACGAGGAGATGTGGTTCAAAGCTGCGGTGATTGCTGTACCCATCGCCGGAGGGTTTATCATGCTGATCCTAGTTCTCATCGCTATTCGGCTACTTCGTCAGGACTCTCTGTTCACTCGGCAGGCATTCAACAAGTGTCCGCATATTCCTGTGCATTCCTATCCTCTGGATCAGCCCCCTCCCTATCCCCCGCTGCTCTATGTGACCTCAATGGTGCGGGGTCATCCCGTTGAGACACCCCCCTTCTACCAGCTGGAGTCGCATCACCAACATCTTCTGACTAATGCGAGCAGTTCAGCAGCCGACAGTGAGCATTCAGCCCAGCCCTCCTCGTTGTTGAGTTCAGTTTCTCGAGCTTAGAGAATATGTATATTATATAAGACACCCTATATTGGATCATATCTTTATTTGGAAGAAATATTTTAATAACTATCTTATTTATCGAAACTAATTTCTCTGATCTTGCTGTGAACGCATTTTTATTCTAAATGTGAGTACGAAATTATTGTAAATACACTATATGCATTTCCCTATTTATCAGATATTGAACTTTGTACATATTAATTGAACATATTTTATGTTTGGCTTAAGTGTAAATTTGTATGCTGTATTCTGTATTATTTGTATATAGGATCAAATGATGTTTAGATTTTTGTACTACACAGTATATAATATACACTATAAATAATGCAATTAGAATTTTTTTCCAAGGATCTACAAGTATTAAATATTAATGCTGGGGATCTCGTACAGAGTATAATTATTAAATCATGCGCAGCTAACAAAAATTAATCTGTCAGAAAGGGAAAACCATAATGTATTGTAGCGATATGTAATCTATGGTTGCAGATTACATATATAGGAATATAATTTTAATTTATAATTACTTTTTGATTGAAGAATTGTATATGGATTTTATATCTTCAAGTTGTTATGAAATTTGGAAAAATCGGATTTAAAACCAAACCTTGCATTCCTAACAAAAAAGCTCAATTTTAGATAGAGTTATTGTATAGTACTAAATGTACTTAATCGTATAATTATAATACATTTTAAAACGTAAAAATCAAAATATTCTCAATATTTCTTTATACAAATTGTTCACCCCTTATTATAAAATATAAACCATATATGAACAAAACTTATATAAGTTTGTATTTTTAGTTGTATGAAAGAATTTATTTATTCAAAATAAAAAACTCTAAAAATTGTGATTGATATTTTGAATCTTTTAACTTATTATTTTTCCAAACAAAAAATGGTACTTTTAATTAAACTTATATAATTCCAGACTTAAATTCATTTTTTAAAATTTTCTATTTATATTTTTTAAAAGGAAAACGTATCAAGATTTCTACAATTTTGTAAAATTTATTTCTTTAGCTTAAAACAATCTTTTTGAGGAAAATACAAATTTCAAGAGTTTTCTAAAATTAGTTTTATAACATTTTTTTGTTTGAGTAACTTTAAAATGTTATTGACAGGCGAATTGTTGGTACTTAAACACTTTTTCATTTAATAAATAAGGAGATGTTATGTAAGTAGTTAGTTATTTCATAATTAATGAATATAGATTTTGTCTTATCAATTATTATTTTGTTTCATCAACTATTATTTAGAAAATGAAATGTCAACACTGTTCAAATATAAAACAAAAATATTTAAATATTTTCTAACGCTGCATAAATTAACATTAACTGCGAATAAAAATTTAAGGACAATAAGGACAGAATATATAACATAAATATTTAAAACCTCACCCATAAAAAAAAGTATACATATAATCCCATTATTTATAATGAAATATCTTGCTGAGGTGTCCTCTTTTTTCCTTAATTCTAAATACCGGATAATTATTTCCCTGATATACAATATCTTGTTTAGTAACATGACTCTCCGAGGAAGTCAGCGAAGAAGCTCTTGATGTTGAGATGACTGGAGTTGTCGAGTCCTGCTAACCCCTGGATAATTGTCGAATTTTCCCCATGAAATCTCGTCAAATTCAAGGGGCATACCATGCCAATATATATCTATCTGTTCAGATAATAATTACGGAATATGTATTTTTTATGATGAGAGATTTGAGAAGAGAGAAAATATATAAGGTGAAAGAGAGTAACGGAAACTCACACAGCTGCTATAATGCAAAACGATTTTTTGGGAAAATTTCTTTGATAGAATAAAACCTCTTATTTAGTGTTAAGAAATGTTTTCCATATATATTTATGCATATAACAAACATAATCTCACACAAGACGTGCGAAATATTAAAAAAAATAATTTAAAAGCACGACAAAATAAAATTACTTATATGCGCCCTCTGCGGTATTAAAAATATATAATCTAACTTAATACTGAAAGTCATATCTGATTAAAATATTTGATAATAATTAAAAAAAATTCCTAAATATTGAAGTTATTTAACATTTTTAAGAATTATCCAAAAAAGATTTACACATTCGTAACATTTTAAAGCTTTACTATATATAGGTGATAGTGTGAAATATCAGGTCTTCATACATTTTATAAAACTCAAATATATTCTGGGAAAAGTTTGGAATATTATAATCAATTGAATGGTTGTGTGTATTTGAATTTGGCAAATAACGAAGAGGCATGTAGTTCAATTTGAGATGATATGTTGAGTTCAATTTAATATTGAAAATTTGAATAATTTAATATAGTCATATTGGAATAGTCTAATAGTCGAATAATAAAAAAATAATGTTATTGTGTTAAAATAAAATTAATATTATTAAATATAAATATTTTGTATACTTCATCTCATATTTTTATTAAAGTATTGGGATGTTTAAGATGTGTTTCATTTCAAGTTAATTTTTTAAAATCTGTATCATCCTTATTGCGATTCTTTAACCGTATATGCAGTGTCTTAGGGTAATTTATTTTTTGCTAACTATAATTTTGAAGATTGTAAAATTCTTATTAAATTTTTTTTATTTTTTAAAATCAACCGCGTTCACTCATAAGAACTATTGAAATAAATTGCATATATGTAGTACGTCACGGAACCATATAGCACATGATAGTTGATAGTTTATAATTATATAAATGATTGGTGAATATTGCTTTTACATTATGTACATTATGTACTTTGTGCTAAAAACATTTCCACTAAAAACTTTACCCAATTTTTCGTATTCATTTAAAACTTAACTGATATCACTTTGATAACTAGTATTTTGATATTTAATACATTTAATATACTTTGAATTTCTTATAATGTTTGAAAATTGTTTTCATTATTTTACCTATATAATTAAATATAGACACGCAACATTCAAGCAATTAATAATGAAAATCCTTTTAAAACAATTAATATCAACATATGAATTATATAACATACATGATCCGGTTTATATAGATTAAATGAACATATGTTGTAATTCCTATATTTTGAAGATCAAAAGATTGCATTCAATCAAAATGTACATATTATTAAAACAACAGAAGAAAGCTATATGTGTATAATTTGTAGAACGTCAAGGCTTTCTACATCAAAAGAAAAATAAATGAACGATCATGAACCGTTTGATTGTTTGAAAAAAGAAGAATGTTTTGTAGTGAAAGGAAGAATGGGAAACAGAAATCCATTAAAAAGAGGACGATTCACTTAATACGTTTGTATTATTCCACCCGGTTTTATTATATAGATTAAATATATAAATTCCACATCCTTTGCATAATTATCCATCATTAATTATTGAAAACTTGTTCAAGTTATTTTTCTACATTATATAGTTCGCCTGTCTCGTAAATATATAAGTAAATAACTTTTTTCTTATTTTTTTTTTACAAGAATAATAAATGTCAATTAACATTTCGACAAATGGTATTGGGAGACATCTGCACATTTCCTGAATTTAGTATTGAACCCCTGCTGTTGTCGATAATAGATAACTTGAATTTCGGTTCCAGTAAAAGTTACATGACGTAACCTTCACTGGCTGCGGAGTCAGGCAATGCAGCTACTTTTTGACACTAATTTATTATTCCTCAATTTGTACAAAATTTGATGATTTAACATTCTTATTATTATTTAATTTCAACATTTAAAAAAAATTTTATATATAATTTAGATACCTATTTAGATAGCTATATGAACATTTGAAATATAACATTTGAAAAAAGATTATATTTAATATATAAAATAATTACTAATACGATAAACTAATATAATTATAATAAAAATTCTATTATTTTTAACAAAAAATGTTAAATTAATAAATCTGAAAATTTTATATTTGTGATTTATAGAGTATTTTAATATTAACATTCTGTTTATAGATTTTGATTTATTTAAAGAAATTATTCAATTTATCTAAGTTATATTTTGAAATATAACTGAAAGATAATTTTTTAAAAAATAACATCATTAAACGATTATCATGAAACTATAAAATAATTGGTTTCATGTCTAAATAGTAGTATTTATATTTCCATAGCAGCTCTAATCTATAAATAGTAAAGTCTATATCTTTCTGCATTAATTAAAATTAGGCGCCATAGGCAAGATTCTATATAAAAGTTGCATATTTCAGCGATTTAGTTACTCCAGTATATCGTATAGACTATGTATAATTAGGAGGAAGCAAAAAATCTAATATAGTTCAACCACCAATAAATCAAGCCTCTAAGATTATCAATATAAATTTGATTGTCAAAATTTCTGCGCGACTCTTCCACTTCTGAAGGTCTTTGGCAACCAGTTATTTGACAGAATTTGGCGCCATCTTTCTCCGCAGTGCTAAACTTGCCGGATGATGAGATTATCGACAGTCAGCTTGCTCTCTGGATACATTTATTTTTTAACCTGAACGTAGATGAGAGAAAAAATGATTAGGGACACACAATAGAAAGTAACACATTTTTAAAACTATCTAAAATAAAAATACCAAGATATTTTCTTGCGAAAAATAATATATAATTCAGATAAATTGTAAGTATATTTATCCATTTAAAAACGTTTTCGATAAGTATGCTGGTAACGTAAATTATTTTCATGAAATTTCATAACTATATTTCTACAAAACCATTTTTATTTTACACATTTATTTTTAAAATTATAATTAATTTTTAAATTTATTTTGAAACAATCATAACGCGTTTTTATTAATGTTAATGGGTTTCTTTCCAAATTTAAAATGGTTGAACGCAAGTAAAATCCCAAACACAATAAGTTATAGAATGACATAAAAATTGTAAACAATGTAAATATAGTATTAAATTTCATTAATGTCCGCAATTACCGAACTACATGTAAAAAAACAATCAAATTACAAATTAAGATAAGTTATAATTAAAATGTAAAATTAGCCTTAACAATTTTAAAAAGTTTATTTTCATATATTTATACCACTGGAGAATAAAAAATGTTACAATATAATTTAAAACGCATAACATTCGATGACTATTTTGTATAGGTATATATTATCGTCTTATTATAGAATTCTTAACAAACTATGTTTTTATACTTTCATATAATAATATTAATTGAAACAAAACGGTCTAAATAGTTTATATTTCATTGAAAAATATCCTAAACTTCAATTTATTTGTTTAATTCCAAATTGAATAAACGTATTTTAAATATATATATGCACAATTTTTACAAAGGGTTTTTATCAGGTAAAATAATTACAAAATGTAATACTAAACCTTTTACTCCAATATTCAAAGCATATATATATTATACTCATATATAGATGCTACAATATAATAAAAGACTTATTCACTTTTTGTTGACAGATTTTGCCGTTTAGATTCCGTAACTTTTAATTTTGAGTTCACACGTTGCTTAACTTTGAGTATTCCGGATATTGCTTTTTATACTGAAGAAATTATTTATTTTCTTACATAGTGGTACCGCATTGGAATTCCCTTTCTGGATAAGTTTTGATACTCCCATTATTTTTTTTATTTTAAACCAGATTCCGGTTTAAGACCACATATAAACTCCAGAAAATACAATATGAACTGCTTTCATTAATGCTATAGCACTAACATATTTGCACTTGCGTTATAGGATATTTTGTTAATTGCTTATTATACAAAACATTGTATTGTAAAATTTATAAATAAAAATTCTGTAGTCATATCTTATTTATTGCAAATATCTGAAAAACACACACAATAGTGAGTGGTTTAAGCACAATGAAAATAAAATTAATTCTGAAAAGTCCAAATAAGGAAAAAATTGTACTAAATATCTTTTACTCCTCTAATAGAAATATTTTTTATTTATACCTATTGATAATGAAAATTTAAATTTAAATTCGCTTAATTATACATGACTAATTGAATGGTAAATTGAACATAATCTTATTCAATAATTTATTTACATTTTATTTGAATTTTGTAATTTTTAAAATAATACATTGTAGTCTTAATGACATTTGTAATGATTAAATATAATTATGTCTATTTGTAAGTATTTTTAAGAATGTTAAGCATTTAAAATGATGCATTATAGACCAAAGTGAAGTCAAAAGGGGGGTGGGGGGGTGTAAAAGCACCCCCACACAAAACTAAGTTCCTCTCGCAGAATAAAAAAAAACATTAGGGTGTTCTTTTTTAGGTATTTCATGATGGGTGTATGTCGGAATTCTGAATGCAATCTACAATACCTAGGTTTCATAGGCCCCAAAGTACACAACCAACAACTGCAGGCAAATGTGAATGTAGTGCAAGCTGTCTCCGACGTCTAGACAATACGAGGTGAATGGGCCAAGAACGGCTCACAAACCTGGCACTATCTCCAATGTCTCCACATTCATTAAATGAAGTGGTGGCCATAAGCTTCTGGAACCCGCTAGGGAGTACGCCAACAGACTCCCATGACAAATATACTGGCTACGCCCCTTAATTCAAATATAGTCATATAATTTTTTTTATAATAAAATGTTATATTATAAATTATTTACTATAATATATTAATATTAATATTCAATATTATACTTATTGAAATTAAATTTTTAACTAAAAGTATTTATTAATTATGTAAAATTGCAACATTTACAATTGGTAGCTGTTTTTATGAATAAATTATTAATCCATACCATCGATAAAATAATTAATTCTTTTTAATCAAAAACGCAGATTTTATCAACGAATTCAAAATATGGGAGGTTAATAATTTCAATCAAATTTTGAATTAAAATTTAGTTAATTAATTAATTAAATAAATAAATCATAAAATTAGGCTATAACTGTTTATTTACGTTAATATAATAGAATATACAAACATAACACTGCTTGAAATAAGAACAAAGAAAGCTCCTATATTCAAGAAATAATTGTCTTATTGTCTTAAATCGACGCCATAGCGGAACAATTAAAGCTTGCCACTTTTATGTGTGTTTCTGTGATAGACGCCAACAGACAAATTGTGTCTGTATTAAATTAGATTTAAAGAATCTAGGCGCCATTTCGTGGAAGTTAGAACATATTTCAAAGGAAACTTTGGCAAAATGCCTACTATACCTTTGAATCTTATATATTATTGCTTTTTTATATACTGAGTTTAAGATTGTCGTCAATATACGAATTGTTTCAAGCGATAATATAATGTGTTGCACATTTTCGTGAATAACATTTTAAATAATATTAAGGTGTCACAATGTGTAATCTTAATTGAACGGTTAAAACTTATTTAAAATTAATATTTTTTATAAAAAAACATTAACAAATAATTCCTTATTCGGAGTATTTCTTGATATAATTTATAATTATTCAACTCTATTAGACCATAATACTTACTACTTTTTATACTGTCAAGGAACCGGTGATTTACATTGTGTACTTATATATTCCAATACTTGTCACATATATCTGTAAAAAATTAACCACTAAAACTACAATAAAATAGAATTAAATTAAATTAAATTTGAAATAGTTACTCGTTCATAAAATAAAATAAATTATATTTCTATGTAGAGGCTTTTAATATGATAATTATATACAAGAATAAATATAAATGTATCGTTATTTCATTAGCTGGACCTCATAACATATAACAAAATAGTTTGATAACGTTTGTCTGAAAGATCATAAATAATACATTCTTCAATAATTAATTAAATTTTTATAATACTAAAACCTAGAATAGCAAAAGTATAGAAACATATTAAAAATGGAATATTATAAAAAAATTGTTAACAAAGAAGATACATTTTCTATTTGCTACTTATAAATGTTCGGAGTAGCATACTAGAAATTTTTTTTTTAATATACAATAAATACAAAAAGAACTGTTTAGGAATTGTGTTTAATAATAAAAGATAGGGCCGCTATAGTAGGACGTAAAGGAATAAAAAACAATGAAGGAAGCCGTTCATATAGTATGGAGCTCACGACAGTAGATTTCACCCCATTAAATGTTGTAAATCAGGTAGTCCATTAAAAAAACTTTGTCAGTTGTATGTACTCCACCCGGGGGATGATGGTTCGGAACCCAGAGCTTTTTTATTTTCAATATTAAAGAATAGACATATTTATACAACGTTAAGTTACTTTAAAAGAAAATGGCTATTTCTTATAAATTATAAGATTTAATTAGCTTTTAAAAAAAGTGATGTAGGCTCTCCCACCACCTTTCAAATTACCTTGGCGACGTGTCTGCAAGCATAAATATTTAACATTAAAATAACAATTTTATAATATTTCGGAAAGTTATTTATGTATATTAATAAGTTAGTTAGATAATATAAAATAAAAATGTAATTGAATAATTATTATGTATGAGTAATTAATAACAATAAATATCTCAATGAAAATATTTGTTTCATATACCTAATAGTATAGGTATTTTTAGGTTGAAGAAAAAAATATATTTATAAATTCTTTATTTGTTATATTTAAATGTATATTTTTGTATATTGTGGAATATCGATTTTTTATAAAATATTCTAAATATTCTAATTAATGGTTTTGTAATATCGTCCTATAATATGGTTAAGTATCATTTGACTGGATCTAAAATGTAGCTATATATAGTTCGTTCATATCTAGCTCATAGTCAACTGGTTTTATTATAATATGTACGTATATATATATATTAAGGAGAGTAACAATGTTCTTTTAACCCACGGATTATCATTTGGAGTAAACTCAGCTGCTGTGGTGAGTAGTATAATACCGCTTTTTTATTTTTGTCCCAGAAGTTGGTATAATAATTCATAGTATTTATTTGCCAAATGTTTGTTCTCCTGTTATATTTTTGGCAATGGTTTGATTTTATTGTTCCAATGAGCATAGCATTCCACATTGACAGCTTCTAACAAAGGGGATTTGTCTGATGAAATGGTGTAAAAATTATACCATCATTTTATTGACAAAGGCTTTACCATGAACAACTGGTTCGCACCAGCTACACACTGGCTGTTATACAGACTATGCTCATTGGAACAATAAAATCAAACCATTGCCAAAACTATAACAGGAGAACAAACATTTTGCAAATAAATACTATGAATTATTATACCAGCTTCTGGGACAAAAATAAAAAAAACGGTATTATACTACTCACCACAGCAGCTAGGCACAGAGCTGCTAATATACGACTGCCAATGGCTTGCCCGAAATCGCAGACGACTACAAAAAACAAAATCTGGAGTTGACATGTGGCCGCATTTGTTTTCATTGGACCACTTGTTTTTTCTCTAATTTGATGGACATTGCATTAATTAATGTGCTACAATCGTCTACACCAAGCATTCCGTAAAAAGAACTATAACGAACCATTATAGAAAGCGTCTATTATATAATATTGTTTTCATAAAATTACTTTTATTACATGTTCCATATAGTTTTACATGTATAGTTATTTTAAGATGAAGAATTATTTATTTAGGTTTTATAAAGTTGATAATCATAATAAATGCTTTTGTATTAATTATATTTTCAAGTACAAGTAAGCTGATTTGTTATATGGTGTAACAAAGTTAAACGAAAAGTTAAACAAAGTTACCCAAAAGATAAACGAATGTAATATTTTTAGGAGATATAATCCTATAAAAATAGTAGCGGGTACTTTAAAATTATTAACAATTAATTACAATGTCTTTTACAAATTGACTTTTTAAAGAATTTCATAAAATTTAAGAAATTATATTTTGTTTATAGCATGTCAAGATTCAGCATTTAACAGTTTAAAATTAGCACAGAATATAAAAACAGTTTATTTATTCCTCCCTTTGGGAGATAATCACCCTATCACACTAGGAAACCAAGTCATTTGATAGTTCATTTGAACTACACTCAGAGAATTTAAAAAGTTCATCAAATGATTTCGGATTTCATGGACTTTCTGAAATGTCATGTTGCTCTTTGTGCTTTCCAAATTTCGGAAAACAAATCTGTCCAGCGTATATGGCGAATGGGGTGACTGCTTTACCTTTGTAAAAACTTTCTCCTCAAATAAATTTGTGATGACGGATGACAACTTGAGGAAGAGCATGCTGGTAATGTAGTTATTGTAGACATTTATGTATCGTTCGGCATTAAATATAATGCTTCAAACTTTTAGAATTTCAGAATAATTCATCCTTTTAAAGACTTGATAGCAACTATGATTTCGTGTTGTTGATGAAACCGTCCTTCGTGGGGGTCTAGGTGTCACTATCAATCCGCACCCATCGCGATCAGTGTGTGGATAGTGTGTTCAATAGAACCATTTCTCATCACATACCAATAAATTTTTTCATTCCCATTTTGGGCAGGACATATATTTGTTCAATAAGTATTAGTATTATTGGACCCTCAGTTGAGCTCTGCTATTTCTTTAAGATTGTGGGTACCCCCCTTGCTATAACACTGATCATTTCCAGTTCTTCGTATACCATTTCGTTAATTGTACTCTTTGAGATTCCAGTCTTTTTAGCTATGTATCTAATTGAAATAAGATCATCTGTTACAAATTCTAGGACTCTTGTAATGTTTCCTCCCGATTTCAATGTTATTGGCTGTATAAACTCTATTAACATGTCAACCTCCTCTCTTGTTTCATCTTTAAACTTCTTAGCCTTAGCCAAGGACTTTTAAATAGTAAGTCCTAACCTTTTTAATAATGTCATCTCCCAATACATTCATCAATGAATCCTGAATGTGTACACTTTATATAGTCAAACATTTTGAAAAAGTCGATATTTTCGACAAACAATTTTCCAATAACCTATTTGGCTTTGAATTATGAGTGCTTCTCGAAAGTTGATAATAATTTGATATATAGAGCTTATTAAAACAAAACAAAATAAGACTTTATTTGTGTCAAAACACTACACTATTTACAAAAGGTGTGAAAGTCTGAATATCTATTAAAACAAATATTCACAAGAATATTTATCAATAATAGAAATTTAAAAAAAATAGTAATATTACTTTTAAGTAATATGAAAAAAATTGAGTTTAATTGGTTAATTAAACATTTGAAATTGAAGTAATGCTATACTTATATGCGAAAAATTATCTATATATATAAACCAAACATGTCAACAACATTCAGAACAAGTAAAAGAATATAACAGATAATAATTTTGGTTAAATGTTATCAAATATTTGGTTATTTGAAAAAACGTATTATTGAATAAAAACAATTATTTTATATAAAAATTAATTTTCACATAATAAATAATTTTAATATTTATAAAATAGACGTTTTAATTAATCTTTTTAGATGACATATGCAAATAACCAAGCATTAAAAAAGTAAGTCATATTTTTAAATAAATTTAGAATATGTTAGCGTGCTCTCCACGACGAAGTTTTACAGACTCACCAGCGTTTTTTGGCTATATTTATATTTTTGGAATATTATTGAAACACTCTTAATTAAAAGGCCAAATGAGTTGGAGGGAGGAGACTTTCGCTGACAGATAAAATAGGAAGAAAGCTTCCCTCAGAGATCTATTATTTCCGAGTTATATTGTAAAGATTGATTTATCCTTTTTTATATTAGTTACCCGTTACGATGACAGGATCCCGCCCGCACCCTTCATTCATTCCATTCTTGTCTGCGAAAGGGAACATTCAATATCAGCTTTGACTCGGTCGGCAGAACGGAGATGGTCGGGCATATATAGTCAGCAAATGAAACATTTTCAATCGACTATATAACAACTCTTTCCCCATTTTCATTCTACAGCTCAGAGTCTGTCAGCTGATCTGATCGCTGATTTTCCGCTTCATTAGCTGTCAGTCGCGGTCAGTCCGCGTGAGAGAGGTCCGAGTTAAGGTTTCCACGCTCGCGGTTCTATTAGAAGATTACCTCTGCTGATTAGGCAATCTTTTTGCGGCGTGGCAGTCTCAGTTTCTTCCTCTTTGACTATGTCTCTAACTCCCAGGATTAGAACGTTGTTGTTTAGTTGTAAATTGGGCTGATTATGTCCACTTGTCTTGGACTAAGCCAGGTGGATCAACATTTGAGATTTCCAATGAGATGATTTTCAGATTTCTCAATACATAAATTTCTGGGGATCATCCCCATAGTGAGAATTTAACAATCTTAAATTAAAGAAAATCAACTTTGACTTTACTTCTTATAGTTAGTGTCTGCGTAATAAAATCTGTCTATTATACCTACTTTAATTTGTAATATTAGTTACATTCGTATAATATCTAGAAATTTCAAATAAAAGTTCAAGTAATGACGCTTCTAGTTTGATGTAAAAATATTAGTAATGGCCAATTTTTAAAATATATTCGTTTGTTTTTTTATGTATAAAAATGAGAACAAGTTCAAATCAGAAAGACAAAACTGACTTGCAGATTTACATATAATTAACAAATGCTGAATAAACAGAATAAAAAATTTATATTCTAGAAAAGTTTTATATTAAAACTTTAGAATAATATAATTTACTGTTCACATTTTAAAGTTTATTCACAATTGAACATATGAATTGAATTTTCTCGACTTTAACTGGCTGTTTGGTTGAAGTTAGCATTATACTTTTATGAAATTATTCCAAAGAGCCGACTTCGACATTCATTATATTTGAAGCATTAGAGATATAACTTTAATTTCCCCTTTTCTTTCCTACTTCGTGTCTGGACTCCACCACAGTTTGCGCTGATCCGCAGCCGTGGACCATCAAATTGAATCGGTCGAATGTTGTAACAAGAGTGGCGGAACGGGAAATCGAGATGGCTTTCTAACTTGGGTAAATACTTAATCAAATAAGTTGTCAGTGATTTGACACTCCTGTGTATACCATTAGTCTCTGAAATGGATTCCAAACGTCTTTTCTTTGCTCTAAAGAATAAGAAAAAGTCGATCGAGGGAGTGAAGAAAAAGAAGAAGAAAAGAAGTAATATCAATCCAATTTTGGTTTAGGGGTGATCATTAAAGCGATATATTATGTAATTATATCGATATCAAAAACTGTACTAAATATTCGGATTTATATAAATAAGAGGATTGAAAATTTAGAAACTATAATTCAATTTATCAAATGAGTTTTTATGATTTCATAATTTTTTAAAAAATAACAAAAAATAAAGCAAGGAAATTATCTAAACTTAAAATATATCAGTCTTTAATCGTAATGAGAGATTTTGGAAATCGTTTTATATATAGATAATTTTAATGATTATACTTAAATAAATTATTTTAATTTATTAAATAGTAATATATTTAATCGAAAATAAAGAAACTACTTTATATATTTCTTAATTTTTGTAGATAAACATAAACAATCCTTAAAATTAAAAACACAAAAAAATAAAATATAAATCTCATTTTATAAAATTTACCAAATTATTATTTTTAAATGAAAAAACAACGCTAATATAGTTTTATGTATTACACTGTGCTCCAAGAAATTGAAAGAAAAAGAATTGAAATGATTTTAATTTATTAAATAGTAATATATTTAATCGAAAATAAAGAAACTACTTTATATATTTCTTAATTTTTGTAGAT
>JAUZNC010002196.1:0-39444 GCA_034780395.1 Vannuccia rotundouncinata | reverse complement strand
ATAACTGAGATCTCTCGTTTTAAGGAAAAACTTAAGACACATTTGTTTAATTCAACATATTCTGTTTAATTCAACATTTCCTGTTACATTCTGTCTTTTCTTGTCAGCGCTGCTGACAATGTATTTCCATTTTGTTAGCGCTATACAAATACATAACCATTATTATTATTATATATATATATATATATATATCAATTCCCTATATAATTCATAATATGATTCCAATTTTGTAATAATATATTAGGTTTACAATCTTTACAATATTATTATTTACATTCACAATTAGTAATGATATCAGCGGCTCAAAAATCTATAAGGCACAATTTGATGCATCATAGAAAATGTATAATTCAATGTATTGATAACTAGTAGTACATATAAATACTAATTTTTAATTTATTATATGAAACTATTTTAGATACAAAATGTAAGACTCATAAACACATTCAATTATAACATAAATACTCAAATGTCATACACAAACAAAGATTAAAGATACAACTTAAATAATTTATTTTTACCAATTTATTAAGTCAAAATAATATTAAATTTATAACCATAAATTAAACTAAAGAAATGTTTTTCAAATGAAAAGACAAATATATGCTGTTTATGCAGGATTGCCACACTTTTTCAAAGATAAAATTGCCGGAATTTTTAGTACAACAATATTCAGAAAAATTAGATAGATTTAGTAGAATCTATTAGTGAAATTTTATTAAAGTATTGTATACAAACTTAAAATACAAAATGTCAATTGAATGTTAAATAATAAATGCATATTACAGTTCACCCTCTTTTAATTTGATAGACTTATATAACTCTTTTAATTAAAATATTTTGGTATCTTTCTTGGTACATAATGCATTCGATTTGATTAAAAGTTCTCTTTACTTGCCAGTTTTTTCTGCCTCATAGGCAAGAGAATCTGCAGATGATGACAAAAAATCAATATCCCTTTGAAGCTTGATCTTCATTGTTTGTAGATCACCCAAAATATCATCCAAAAGAATCTTTATTTTGTTTGCCTTCTTGGTAACTTTTGGATCTGCATCTTGCTTGTTGAGGTTAGCCACATAGATGAGATAAATGTATGAATAAATTATAATTTCCATTAAATGTGAAAAATTTTTGAGGTTATTTTTTACCTAGAATGCATATAAAGGGGTGTTTAAAATATTTAACATATAAAATTATAAATTCCCTGACTTCATAAAATTTTCCAAAAAAATATTTATAAATTCCATGACCTGTGGCAACCCTGTTTATGAAGTTTAAGGAACTCCATGATTGCAAACTAGTTAAAACTACACAAATCTTTGTAATTATTTTTAATTGCAATCAGCATAACATTTTTCTGTATTCTCTAAAGGGACATAGGCTGTTCTGTCTTTATGACAGTATAGGATTAGTAAGCTGTTGAACTGTTCTTAACCCTTGTGCGACGCACATGTATAACAATCATTGATGGCGCACATGATCATTTTTGATCCCCTTTATTTATATCATGAATAAGACATACCATCTAACTAATGTAATCTGCATTATACTTTGGGCGTATGGATTCTAATGGTGCAGACAATTCAATACAGTGTGGTTATGTAGTGAGTGAGAGATAATAGTTATTCATATTTATTGAGATAAGTAGTCGTAAATATTCAGTCATGACTGCTAGACATATAATTGACAATTCAGACTCTGATTCATCAATAGACGAAGCTTCCGATTCTGATCATCTTGAAAGAGAAACTCCAAGCGAATCTTCCAAGGAGTCTGATAGTGGAGATGATAATCCACCTCTCCCCCCCTCTCCCCCCCACCTCTCCTCGTAATGGCCTTATTCAATGGGAGCAGCAGCCTCCTGCACCTCGGCAACCAAACCGGAATAATATTTTCAGACAGCATAAAGGTGAAGCTCATGAGGTAAATCAGGGTCAGCGGGTGGTGGAAGACCTTGTGCATCCAATTCGAAACAGTGCTCATAACGTCACTACTGACAACTTTTTTACAAGTTTACCATTGGCAGACTCACTACGGAGACAAAATCTCACCCTATGCAGGACACTTTGCCAGAACAGAACCCGAGCTGCCCCCCCAGATGCTGAAATCGAGGGATAGAGAAGTCCACAGCACTATCTTTGGATTTCACAACAACAAAACAATTTTATCTTATGTTCCAAAGCAAAGCAAGGTGGTCAATATATTATCTACTATGCACCATGATGCTGCAATTACAGATAGACCTGACCAAAAGCCCAAAATGATTATCTTTTACAACAAAACAAAGGATGCTGTTGATACACTTGATCAGTGTGACAAGACATATACATCGAACAGGAAGACCAACAGGTGGCCCAATAAACTTTTCTGGAACATCCTCAATATTGCTTGTATGAATTTCTATATTCTGTGGACAAGCTGCCCTTATTGCACATCATGTTTGTCAAAGATTTATTAAACCACAAGTCACACTATCAGTAAAAGATATTATCAAATGAAGCGGTTTTATTCCAGCAGCTGACATCACACCTGGTGCTCCCCTCTTGCAGGACTTCAGGCAAGACAACAATGTCACTTGTGTCAGAACCAGAAACTCACCACTCTGCAATGCATTCGGTGTAACAGAGGAGTTTGTAAGAACCATTGTGGCTATTTATGTAATAACTGTTTATAAATTTTCTTTTCTATTTCTCAGAGTTGTGTACTATAAACTCTATACTATACTTATGCTGTACATCATACTTTTGAAAATATTATTCAATATTGTTACGTTCAACATACTACTTTGCTAAAAGATGATCCAAAATATAAACTATCTACATCATATAGATTTTTTTAATTTCACTTTGATTATATAGGTGATCAAAAATGATCATGTGCACCATATAAGGGTTAACATATTTTTAATTGCTGGATTTACCATAATAAATTTACTTATGTCTATACAACCTCTTTAATAATTTCTCTTTCACTTGGTTGAAGCAGTGAAAATTGATAGGTAATAGTTGATTTGCAAGTGATATCCATAATTTTATTAATGGCTTTAATGATTGTAATTCCATAATCCATACTTATTGTTAGTCTGTGACATTCAGAATTCTGATTTTAATTAATGGACTAAATTAATTTTATTTGGTTTATATTGTAGTTTTTATTAGCAGATAAATTTATCACAGAGTTTTTTAATTTTATTTTCATATACATTTTGTAATAATTAAATTAAACTTTATAATTACATTTTAATTTAAATGATAATGCAGAATGATCATATGTAAACAACTAGCCTGCATGCATTCCATGTCTTTTCAAAGCTAGATAGTTTAGCCTTTTCCTAGTGTACATTGGATACATTATTTCAGGGCTAAATGGAATGAATACAGGCTGGTTTAGGGTATCCACTGTTTTGCTCCACAAACTTTGAGGTCAGATTATTTTTTTGATAAACATTCAATCAATTTTTCAAAATTTAACAAATTTTAATTTGAATATGCTGGTGATAAGACACATTAATATATCAGAACTAATATAATGTACAATTATAGGTATACTATTAGTCATAATTTTATTAAATAATGGAGATAATGTTCACACAGCATATAAATGTTTATGTTGCACAGATTTTTCTAGAACAGTCCCTCTTGGATATGCTTGCATTGTTTTGTTGCTGCCTCCAGTGCTGCAGTTGCCCTCATCTCCATTTATTTCACCTCTCTCAGAGCTTGGGACTTTTGCTTTTTTAAGATTTCTCCATGACTGATGACCATTGACACCTTGGCAGATTGTTTCTCCTCAAGATTAGCAACATATTGCTTGTGTGCACCTTTAGTTTAATTTTAAATAATTTCAGGAAAATCTATTAAAACGCTGAAACACCTCATGTGTGAGTGAAGTGTCAGCAAAAAAATTTTTTGAGGTTATTTTTTATAATTCAGTAAAAAATATTACTTGTTGCATTGCATCTGTAATATAAAATAGATAGTCATATAACTAAATAAATTTGTGTAGAGCACAACATTTTTTGGGTAACAATTAATTTTAATATTAATATGGAAATTTTCTAGAATTCAAGGATATTTGACAAAATTCAAAGATTTTTGAGGTGTCCTTGAATTTTGAGAACAGGTGGCCACTCTGCAGTGGTTAAACTATAATTATTTTTGCATTATTTAATTTAGTTATAATTGTATTTTAATAAAGGCTGGAGGTAATCAATGGAATGGTACAGAATAAAACAAAATGGGTCATTCCATGTGGGTAATTAATGAGCTGTCCATGGGTAATTAATGAGCAGTTAATGATAATAAATGGAACAAAAGTCTTGCCCATTTATAAGTAAAAATGGCTCATTTGTAATATTTTGCACTTTTTTTATATTTCACACACTTGTTTATCTGTATTATATTATTTAATTTATTTAATTGATTAATATTTCTTACTTTCTGTACAGTATTATTCATAGTTTTTTGATTTTTGGGAATTTTATATATACTATAAACCTAAGGACTGCCTGAATTTAGTTTATATAGTATACATTTATTTAATATAACTCACTACTTTTGATTACAGATTCTATATATTACAAATATTGATAATTTACTCTAAAGGAGAAGATATATACTAAAAAATATATACAAATCAGAAAGTGAAATTAATAATATATAAATATATACAATGTTATATTTACTTTATAATAATATTCTATGGGAGAATTTTCATTTATTTGTTAAATCAAGAGAAATAATGCACATACTTATAATCTCTCTAGGATTATATATTGATTGATCTCTAATATATACATGTTGGAAAATATACTTATAATTCATATTAACATTGAAATGCAAAGTTTTGCATCCTGTATTTTGCTAAATTAAGTTAATAATTTATAGATATAGTATTATTGAACTTAATTATTGCATTCTAAACTATGTCTATATATTATATTATATAAACAAAATTTAGATAATACTGTACAGAATGTCAGAAAAATTAATATAGAAAGATAATAATAACTCAGACTCATAAAACAACCATATTTAATAATATAATATATGGATAAACAAGAGTACAAAATATAAAAAAGATTAACATATTGCAAGTAAGCCATTTAATACTTATAAAAATATTGTTAATAAA
Organism: Vannuccia rotundouncinata; assembly: GCA_034780395.1. Classification (NCBI taxonomy): domain Eukaryota; kingdom Metazoa; phylum Platyhelminthes; order Proseriata; family Coelogynoporidae; genus Vannuccia; species Vannuccia rotundouncinata. The sequence goes on along the minus strand of JAUZNC010002196.1, from coordinate 34,311 downwards.
AGCTGTTGTTTTGTTTATTACTTATGGACAGACCATTTATTACTCATACAGAACAGCTTGTTTTATTTTGTACCATTCTGTTTATTACCCATAGCCTTAATAAAAATAAAACATTTACCAGGCATAAAGGTGGACTCCAGCATGCATTTCATGTAGCCTTATAAGAATATATCTGGCATACAATCACTTCAGGGATTTAATATATAGTATACAAGAATAGGAAAAGTTTTAAATATTATGTGTACAAAATACATGGGACGCAGGCTGGGGTGGACTTCAAGAAGAATAGTCCAGAAATACAATCACAGCTAAAAACAAATTAGTAATAGCAATCTTTTAAAATAGTTATCATATCGAAATTTTGATTTAATTGATAAATACCAACATACCTGTCTTCACATGCCACAATAATTCCATCTTCATTTAATAAAATAGCACAGTTAACATCAGATGAATTTCCATCTAATTTAAATATAAGTTCAGGTTTTCGAACCATATCCCGACGTTGACTTTGTTGTATAGTAGCAGACATGAGTTCTTTATATAAGTGAAATAAATAAAAAATAAGAATAATTTTTTTTACTTTTTTAAAAATTCCGCTGTTTACACAATTAAAACAATTATTTTTAAAAAGAACAAACAAAACTAAAGTTTTTCAACATGTATAAGTAAATGGCAAATCATATGTTAAATATAAATGAAATAATTCTATAATTTATAAAATTAATATCGATAAGTTTGTTAAGGAATAAACAAAACAGGTTTATTAAACTAAGGAATTAGACTAGTGGCTGTCCGAAAATGACGTCACATTCAATTTTCCTTCTCAGTATAGATTACCCTTTTAACTAACATTGTCCTACTAATACAAAATACGATAATCAAACTGTAACGAAAACCATGGTTTGAAGAAAAAACTATAAATCCTATCCCAGAAATGAAATTGTGTTATTGCGGAGTAACCCCAGTTTTATAGTTTTTTGGTATATATATATCTCCTTTAATATAATACAATTTAATAAATTTTGGAATTTTCTGAAAATGATGTACTCGTCCTAAATAATTATACAGTAAATAAATTATCTAATGAATTATCAAAAACATTGCCGCTAATCATAAATAAATATAGAATAGCTAAAAAAACAAAGTGCTGTTTAGGCAGGCTATTTAATTAGGTATATATGCTTTAAAAGCAGCAATTTCAATGAATTTCAATAGAAAACTTCAATGCATTTGTCCTAAATAGAGTATAATACATGACCACTATACTAGCAACTATAGGCAACTAGTGCCCCACCTACGTCCCCCCCCCGCTTAATAATTCCTTTAACACAGGTACTATTAATGTACATATAATGAAGTAAAAATCTATAGGTAATCGGCAATAATATATGTACAAGAATTTTAAAACTTACTTACTTGCTATAAAATATGGAGATATTATATACTTTAGAGGTGACAAAAATATTCGAATATTACAAATATAAAATCTATAAAGTATGTATAGTATGTAGGATATATGTAGAATACTAAAATCTATAATGTATGTATAGTATGTAGGATGTATGTAAGATATAAAATAAATAAAATTCCAGACATCATCAGCACAGCTAGATACCCAAAAGTGATACTTGTAATGGCTATCAAGAAATAATTAGTACAAGCTCATTTATAAAAAAGGAAAGTACCTGATATGAATTATAAACATAATAAATACATTCATACAAATTTAATGCACTAATTCAAATCTTGAGTAATTGGGTTTCACACTTTAGAATAATAGGTATAGTACCTAGCGATAACACATAGGATGATGAATGACAAAAGTTTTTGTATATATTCTGTATATATTTGTACCATGATGATAAATACCATTTTATGTATGAAACTATATTGTTATATAAATACCAATTGATTTCCTAACTATTCTCATCAAATAGCAAACATGTTTTTGATGTTTTATAACTCACTGGTATAAATTGCAGAAAATATAAAATGTCAAAAACAGGGTTACCTATTGCGATGAGAATAGTTGGGACACCAATTGGTAACAATATAACAATATAATTACATTCAAGACATGGTATAATAGGGTGTCAAAGATGGTACAGAATATAAAAAATAATCTTACTTTTATAAGCATATATTTAATCATTGAAATAAATAGATTAGGAGTTGCATGTGTCAATTATAAACATATTTTAAAATGTTTCTCTAAAAATGTTTCTCATAGGCTTGCTACTATATTTCTATAACTCACTTTATATTGTTCTTCAAATGAAATGTTGATGGCCACTTGATCTAGTCATTTTCTTTTGCACTGATTATTTCAAGAGTTGAGGATATTATTTTTGAGACTGTTGTTTGGTGTATGCTTATGTCATAACCAACTCCTTCTTGGAATCCTGGGTCTCTAAAATATCTGAGGGTTGTCTCCAAACGCTGTTTAGATGGAATTCTACCACATTTCATCTCATGATTTTCCTCAAAGAAATAATTTGTCAATAGTTGAACATTTTCTGGAGTAAATAAAAATATATTTCTGTATTCCTTTTTGACATTCCTTTAATTATTTAATTGCTGATGAATTTAGGTGGGAAAGATTTTATATTCTATTAGTTATTTCTAACTTCATTTTATTTATTTATTTCATAACTTTAATTACAATAAGAAAACATAATTATTAATCAAAGAACATTTATTACTTAATCAAAGTATTTGTAAAACGGTGGTTCAATCAATTTTTTTTTTCTTACAGAATATGTTTGCCGAATTGGAGAGGCAACTTCGTTTATCCCGCTGGGAAGTGTATCTCCATGATAATGCACGGCCACATGCCGCCATTCTTATTCGTGACTGGTTTACTGTTGAACATGTAAGCCTAACGAAGCAGCCTCCCTAATAGCCTGATTTCAATTGAATGGACCGCTACATGTTTAAGAATTCAGGCGCCAAGTTAATTTTAACAATTCCATTGAAGTTGAAGCTAACATTGGACATTTTATGGAAAGTTTGACTGATATCCAGATGAGAAAAGAATTTGATATGCTTAAAATTCATTTATCAAATGTGATTGAAGCTGGTGGTAATTACGTTCGAGGTACCACAGAACTGTATTTGTTTACATAATTATGCATGTTAATAAGCTTGTTCATGTATTGCAGTTATTTTTTACTAATAAAAGTTCTAACATTATTTGAATAAAAAAAGAACTTTTTTTGTCGGCCCTTATATTTTATTAGGTACATTATAGCTATTAAAATCTAAACTTATTATACGGGAGAATTATAAATGTTCACGTCACATGATTACCACCTAGTCATTATTCTAATTCTCATCCATGACAACAATTCAAATTCCTATTTCAGACATTCAACACAATATATTCAAATCACATATTTCAATCATAGATAATAATCAAACAAATACTTATTATAGGTATAACATTACTATCAACTAAATGAAATAATTTAGTTAACTATTTATGTAGCTTCTACAATAAATAAGTATTAAATAAACATATCGGGCTCTCTTTGTATTCTAAAACTTTTCTATCATTGATAACATTCATAAATGCAGCCATTAAAGTTTCTATCATCGTTTCTTCAAAATTTATTTTAGTATATACTATATTTTTAAGTAATTTCTTCTTTGTTATTCATGCGATATAAAGAATCGAAGTATATACTAGAAATTTGTTTGTAGCTTATATGCTAATTAAACCTTTTGTTAAAAAAGACAATAATTATACTTAATCATTATTCATACAATAGTTAGTTACTTTATACTTCAAAATACTAGTATAAACTAAATGCTAAATCATTATTCATACATCTCCATGTGATTGTAAAATCATCGCAATAATCATCTTTTTTCCAATGGAGATGTCCTATGTTGAATATCAAAAATATGGGTCTCGAATTCAATAGTTATAATCTTTTTAGGTACTTGAATAACATCCCCTTACTGATCCTCAGAATCTAACCATTCAAATATTCTTGATGATTTTGTGTTATAGCGCACATTATTTATATTAATAGTTCTCGTTGCCTCCTTGCAGCAATACGAGATAAGCGTAGTTTGGGATGCATAATGTCAGCGTCCCAAATATTGGGAGGTTATCAGACTTTTCATATCATTCCACAAAAAACTATACTTCTTTTTAGCATTTGTATTTTTGCAGATTGGGGTAGGCATTACAATACGATCCTTAAAAAAATTGAATATAGTTGTTTTAAATCCATAAGTTTTCGTATTGTTTTTAAATCCCCGTGCCAAACATAATAATTTTTTATTTTTATTATTTAAAAACAAAATGTTCTTTAAAACCGGAAAGAATTTTTGACGTCACAATTAAAAAAACCCTAACCCCGCCCCCTCCTCTATCACGTTTTGTCACGGATAAATATTAACACCCACTTATACCCCCCTATCCAGCGTAACGTTATTTTCGAACAGCTATAAAGGCCCCTATTTAATTTTATGTCTATAATACATTTAATTCTATTCGATAAAGTGTTCCAATATAAAAAATACTATACTGACATACATGGATATTTCAGTATGAATCGTATAGGATGGAACGCTATTTTCATTAATTTTGAAATAATTTAGAAATAACATTCACATATATTAATAATAATGTTTAACAATATAATATATGGACGAAATTAATTACAAAAATAGTCTACATACTGTTAGTTAAATGAATGCTTCGAAATTATAATATTACAATTTAATAGGTAATAAAAGATTATACAAAAAATACTACAGTAATATATATAAGAATGTTTGAATTGGAGAGAATAATTACATTCTATTATCATTTTTAAAACTTTTATTAAAAGTTTGTTGAAATTTATTTTGTGACAATCGAGGATTGGAACTAGTTATTTTTTAGATTTAATAAGTATATGAATTGAATAATATACATAAAGATTTGATTTCTGCTCAAATGATCTAAAATAGAATATGTAATTTTAAAAAATGTCGGTATCATTTATATTGTTTTATTTTATAAATATATATAATCTTAGCAACATGTATAATCATTGCGGAATTTAAAAAGTTAGAAATTGTTTTCTTGATCTATTATATTATTTAGCATTACAGTTGAAAATCAGTACATTTACACTATGTAACAAACTGCTATTATACAATCATTTAAAACGATTATTTTAAAAATGTTTACACTTTATCTGTTCAACATTTTTGAATATTTTGAATATTGTTAAAACTTTAAATATATTCATTTTAACAACTGTAAAATTAAATTATCTAGATTCTAAATATAGTATACAGAAAGATTGAAACACTGTGTATTATTATATGGAAGAATTTAATAAGATTGTCCAAAAAATAAAATTGTAATTTTTTAATTTAAATCTCCAAAAATCATATATTAATTCTAAGGGGTTGTCTCCAAATTAGTAATGATTATATAATTAGTTGAAATATGTGATGAGATTTTAATTATTTTCATTTAAAAATGAAGTTATTTTGATAAAGTAATCAAGCCTAAATCTTCATTAATATTAGGCTTGCTTTTATTAATTTTCATTGCTTCTCTAATGAGATGAACAAGGGTAGTCCCTTGTATTGTCTATTCTTTTTTATAATTAATGTGGTTAATCATATTTCAATAGTGGCATAATTTTTTGGAAATTTTTCAATAATGCTAATAATTTAATATCTCCCTTTTCTGTTGCTCTATGGAGTTCTTTAATGTTTGTATGTAGTAGTCTTTTGGTTTTTCTGATATATTTATGTTGACATTGTGTATATGTTTATTCATATATTATAATTTTCCTGTAGGTAGAATATTTACTTTTGAGTGGAAATTATTTTTGATTGCATTTTTGAGGTTGTATCCATGTATTAGTGAGAAATCAGAAGATTACTACATACAAGAATTAAAGAACACCAAAGAGCAACAGAAAGAGGATATATTAAATTATCAGCAATGGTGGAACATTCCCAAAAATTTCAATGAACTATTCAAATACCTTCACCAGCATTCATTACAAGAATAATAGACTGTGCACAGGACTACCCTGATCATCTCATTAGAAAAAATATGCAAATTAATAAAAACAAACCTAATATTAACAGAGATTTAGGCATGGAATACTTAATTAAAATAACTTCATTTTATTTTAAAATACTTAATATCTCATCACACATTTGAAATAATTATATAAAATTACTATTTAATATAAGTATTTAGCTAACTATATATCTATAATGCAAATTTTGATTTAATTTTTTTGAATTCTATATAATATGTTACATACCTTATAATTTATATTTAAAACTTTAACATGAACACAACATAATGTTGAAAAATTATTTTATAAAGAAATATATTATCAAATAAAATTCATATAGTTTCAGACTTGCAAAAACTATCCCATTTTAAAGAATTCTATATAGCCAAAGAGCATAGACATGCTTAGCTCAGAGCTTATATTATATACAATTATATAAATCATATTTTTATTACTTCTGTAATTATGTTAATACTATGTGTAAAATATCAAAACAAAATTAATATTAATATTATTTTTAGTATTTAAATGAAATATTCTGAAATATGTTGATAAAAATTGATTAATTTTTAACCATTTTTACCATAATATATATGAATATTTGCACATTTTATTACACATATATATTACATCTCTGCTGCACTCATAATAAATAGAGTTATAAATTTTAAACCAATAGAAAAATAAATAAAGTCTTGATGTATTACACAGCCCAGGGAAATTACATTTGCGACCATCACCAGATCAATTGAGTGGACCAAAAAGAATTAAATTTATTTCTAATATATGACAAAAATAGTAATTATTATTAATAATTCCATTGGGTTGCATATTATATTTTTAGTAATATATTATCCTAAAAATAATGTTTTTCCATATTTTTTCTTCATATTTGTATTATTTAGTAATATTAATTATTTCAATTTTTATATTTAAATGTCAAATATTTTCAGAATTTCCCCTCTATAAACTACTATGGATATATTTAGAAGATCTGAATCCTATTCTGACAATCCACAAAATAGGTAAAAATTAACATTATATATACATAATATAGGTACATTTAACAATATTTTAAATTATTTTAGTTTCTTTAAATAAATTTTTCACATTTTATGTTAATTCTCACAAATCGATATTTTGAGAATTATTTACTAGTTTTATTTGTTACATGTGGAAATTGTTTTCCTACACATACACTGGTGAATGTACCTAATTAATCCAAATTTTGTATATATTTAGTTTAATCAAAGATATGTTTATTGGTTGTTTTTCATTAATAAATTAATTATAAAGACAGTTTTTAATTTTATATAAATTTTTAATTGTAATATATATTTATACATACAAATTTAAACATAAATTTGATCATATGTTTCTATTTAATTTCTTTATTGCCTTTAGAATAAAAGAATTACAATTAAAATACTGTTTATAAATGTATGTCATGTAAGAAAAAAAAATATTTATAAACTTTAATCAATATTCATATATGGAAATATTAGCAAATGACCAGCATGTAAATGTGCCGATTCCTTGTGCTTAAAAGTGGTTTTTATTTTAGAAAATCCCCCCGCTATGAAGCAGAAATGCGGCCGAAGAGTGCAATATTTGTCCCTCCTAGCCAGGCTATCAGAAAATATAATTGTTACATAAAACAGCCTTTCAAACAGATGCAACAGCCAATCGTAAAACCAACTTTTAGATCACGGGTGTGTATCCATTTGCAGAAACTTGTTTCACAAAAGTTTTTCATTTTTTCATATATAAATATATTTGATTCTAAAAAATAAGCATCAAGCTATTATTTTATTTACCTACTTTAAGCAACTTCCCGAAGTGAGACAATTTATGTCTCTTGGCCGAAGGACACAAATATCGCCATCAACTAAACCATATGTAAGTTTTAATATGCTTTGCTTCCTAAATTTGATTTCTTTCTGATTTTTGTGTCGTTATATTCAGTAGTTAATTTATGTATTTAATTAATGTCGTAATTTATATTAATAAAATTGAAATGAGACTCATGATTTGTTATGAAAATAAAATAAGTAATAGTTGTTTGCAATAGTTATTCGCCTAAGATATCTGTTGTAATTAATAGTTATGTTTTAAATTCATTAAATCACATTTAGCCGAGCTACAAATTCATTGTGTTTTAAATGTTATTTCTTATGAAAACCTTTACTATTTATTAATACGTTTGAACTTGGAATGTCTGAGATGTATTTTACACCTTTGTTTTACTCTATAGGGTCGTTCTTACCCACATGACGATATTGATCCAGCTACATATCTGGTGGATGAAACGGCCTTTGCAATCTTTCAATTACATCGAAGTCTTCAACAAATCCCTCCAGCAACCATGGGTAATCCGCCCCAAGGGCATCTACGTAGAGGCAGGTGAGTCATTAAGTTGTTATGGTAACACTAAATAATAGGCGAAATTGATATATTCATATGGTAAATATTCTTTATCACTTATAACGATAGACTTCAAATTTGTTGGTTTTATTTAATTTTATTACCTGTGAATACACTATTTATTATTTATTTCTAACGGTAAATAATTTATCTAAAACATTATTGCAGCAAAAAATCAATGAAAATATAGGTCGTTTTTAATACTCATAGAAATAATTATTTAAAAAATATTTTTATATATATTATATTGATTATTTTACCTATTTGGTTTTTACATATAAATTGAATTTTTACTCAAAAATAGTTGCAAAATGATTTAAATAGAATTTAAAATATATCCTTATAATTGATTTGCTAACTTAAATATAGAATATATTTTATTTTTTAGGCATCATATTTTTTTGTTTACGAAATCACTTTTATTTTGAAACAGTTTCAATCTGCGAAAATTATTGCTATTTCTTTGTTTTCAAAATTGTAACAGTCATCCTACTTTTTAATTATCAAGTCATATAACCGTTACCTATTGAAAATAGTACTGTTACTTTTAATTGTAAATCTAAATCCTTTCAAGGTCGATTTTTAATTTTTATCTTTTATTTATTTTACAATTTTCAAATTTAGATAATATTTATATATCGGTAAGTGAATCTTTAAAACATGTTTTTTTTCGTGAATTTCTGTTGTTTATTATTGTTGATATTTATATAATTATTAATAATAATATTACTAGTGTATCATTAATAATTATAACATTCACATGTATACTAAATTATTGCAAATGCTAAATGCAAAAAATTTGATTTAATAATTGAAAAATAAAATTGTGAATATAGAAATCTTTCATAAAAAAACAATTTTAATTCGATTTTTATCAATATTTCTTAATAATTGTGACTTCCGTCGGTACTGTTAAGCAACTGATAGTCTTAACTAACCCTTGCATAAGTCCTGAGTCGGCCTCGTTCATCATATTGCATACTGTGGGTACGTCCTATCTTTGCCAATTGTTATCGGATGATCTGGAGCCGGTTTCGACGATTTATGTTTTATTATTTTCTCTGTTTAAATGTATTTAAAGATTTAAGAAAAGATAATGTTAATTAGAAAACAATAGTATCAAATGGATTAACAAACGTTCTCTTTCATTTTTATTATTCAATAATATAATATCAAGATCGTTGTCGAAAATAAATCAATATGTCATTGAAAAATATAATTTAAAATAATCTCCATTATGAAGAAAGATTAATTACTGTCTATGTTAGATTTTAAATCTTAAATATTTGATTTTGAATATTGAAAATTGTTACTAATTTATTCAATAGAAATTAGATTCAGTTTTCTATATCAAATTTAGTGAGCACTTTTAATACGCTTGATTTATTATTTTCTACCATAAATGAATAATTCTAAGGTAGGTACATTATACATATAAGCTTCTCTTTTAGTAAATTATAAATGTCATATATTTATACAAACAACAAGATATTCTTTACTTATTAATGTTCGTTTTGTTGAATTCATATATCAGCAGCTGTTTCATATTTTTTCAAAATTTAGATGTCTTGTTGCTAAAAACAAATTTTTTAATGAATTATTATTCAATCAAATTTAAAATTTTTTTATCAGTTTATTTTGTCATCCAGATTGAATTATATTTAATTTTTATGAAAATTTATTTTCATCTTATATTAATATAATAAGAGATTTAAAACGTTCTAAAATACATTTTGTGTTTATATAAATTAATTGTATTACATAATTATATTACCATTTGCTCTCATTAAAATAAATACATGCTTTATTATAATTTAATTAGTCGGTTGTATTTTTTTTGATTTGTGACTTTTATGATTTCTATAATAAAATGATATTAAATAATTGAACAATGATTAGGAAAGCATTTATATCCACCAAAACAATATTTACAACGTAACATTTCTTACAGGTTGCAAGTTTTGCGACCTATTTACCCCGATGGTCCAACAATAAAGCAGTGTAAAGGATTTGTTCCAGGTATGACCGATTGGCAAAATATAATAATTTCTTTATTAATAAAATTATATTATTTTAATGAAAATGTCGCTTATAAAATTCTATACATTATACATATTATCCCTTTATATGTACTTAATATGGAGGTACATATTTAGATAATTTCAATATTTAATCTTATAATCAATATTCGATAATATCGATTGTAACCATAAACTTTTTAAATATAACAAATTTATCATAAGTCAAGGACTTCTAAATAGTAACGCCTGGACAGCTCACTCCTACATTTGTAGGCCGATATTTAACAATCACGTCGAAGAAGACAATCAACAGAGTACAAAGTTCTTCAACGTGATTGGTTCGCCATGCAAATATCGGCCTACTAATGTTTGATAGAGTTGTCCAGGTGTTACTATTTATAAGTCCTTGCATATGTATAGATATATAATGTCTATGTTCAAATGTAATTAATATTGGTCAGATCGTCGGCTTAAGATGCCGACAAGTGCAGTTAGACGTCGCGGATTATTGATTGCGGCTCTAGAAGGCAGTCGATATAATCAATATGATGATATATATGAGATGAGTCACCCTCGTGTAGCTCGTCCAATAAGCCAATCAATTCATCAAACGTCAGAGGCTTCGTCAGACGAGTTGGAACAACTTGCACGAATCAAAATCCTTGAAGAAGATGTTGAACTTACACACGAAGCTGAACAGAGGTACCGTTTTATAATCAAATTGAGTAACGGTCGTGGGTCTAATACGTGACCGCTTATAGCTTTCTATCTTTGGACTGAGTATAATTTTATTTACTTTTTGATTCAATATTTTCAAATGAAAGTTTACATTAATTATAATAATATATAAATAAATATAAATAAATATAAATAAATAATAAACATATAAATATTATCTATATTTATTCTAGCTTTATGCTCGGAGTTTATTATTTAAATTGTGCTTATTAACTAGTGTTGTAGTAATAAAAAGATTTTTGATTCAAATAATATTTCTCGCTAAAATTTAATAAATTATACAATTGATTATAAAATCGAATTTAACATCAATTTTACAAAATTAAATAGTTAGAATAAATTTTTTTTCCAGATCATATTTAATAGAAAACATGACACAATAACAGAAATGAAAAAACACAATTAAATTGTTTAAAGAAAACAAGGACATACTTACTATCCAAAGCCTTAATTACTGCTCACAGCTGTCTTTGGAAAGGGTTATAATTACTCGGGGATCAGAAAACTGACCCAATATGGTGACGTTGATTATATAGCTGATAATTTCATAAGATTTAACAACACATTTGCTTTTCAATCGATTCACGAACAAACTTGTGTTCATCTCCAAATGTAAAACTGAATTCGGGGGAAATCTTTTTTTAAAGTTAATTTCCCTCTTACCGTTTTCATGAGAATTACTCCCTAGATCAATGAATCACAACGTTTTCTTTCTACAATTTATAAATAAACATTATAAATATATTTTGCAATGAAATTTTTGAAATAAATTATTGTTTGTATAATGCTTGTACCAAACCTTCGTACAAAATAAGCAAATAACCGTTCAAAATTATCATCATAATTAAAAATCTTAAAATGGCTGAAACAAAATAATCTATTTATTAAAAAAAACTAAATTGATAATTTTTTTTCTAGACCTTTTGATGAAGAAGATGCAAACGACAAGGAGGACAAAACAGAACCAGAATGGGAAACAGGTTGGCTATATACAGATAATAGATACCGTGTTGTTGATTGGAATTAATTCACAGAGGTTGAACAATTTGATCCAAAGCGAGGTTGCAGATTTTGAGAGTATAGGCAGCTGATTAGCATGTCAAAATACTGTACTTTGCGATTGCTTGGAGGGGTTTGCCTTCTTCTAATTAGGGTTTAGTAGCTTTTGTTCGGAAGATGATCAAGAGCCCTTGATCAAATGAACCTGATCAAAGGGTGGATTATATTAAGGCACAGAAAGGTTGTACTTTAGTTTGGCCTTCGAGTGGTTTTTTGTGAACCTGGAGGCTACGTGTGCGATGTTTATATGATCTGTTGAAGTCCCGTGGAGGGAATGTATTGATATAGGACTCGTATTTATTTTTTGATTGTTTGATTCTAAATTATTATCAATAAAAATTATTAGCATGATTAATTTTTTACTTAAAATTGTGAATACTAAATGGTTTCATTATTTTATATAGCTAAAAATAATATTTTCAAATTTCAATGTTTTCGATTTTTGATGTTTAATTGAAAACTTTTGTAAAGAATTGCTTTTAGTTGAAACAATCACCACTATGGTCGGTCGGATGCTTCAAAATATATAATTTACAACCTTAAATTTAATTTTAACTATATTTAATAAAAAATTTCAGCAATCCAAAATGGTGAACTCTTTTAATACTACTACAATTAAAATGATAGTAGTAGTTATAATGGTAACACTTACAATAACATGTGTAGATTTTATTGTAGTGAACATTTTTTAAATATCAATAGATATGGCCAATAATATTTATCTCATTTAAAATTAAAGATAACTATATAATAAACGAAAGGAATGTCTTATATACATCATTAATTAACCGTGTCAAAAATTGTTTATAAATATACAGGGAACAATTTTTATATTTATTTTTTCAACAAATAGTCATCAAATTAGTTGACGTAAGTTTTCGTTTTATAATGATCATTGATTAGTAATAAATACAGTTTATATGTTTGTAGAGCTGTGGATAACTCATTCAATTCTTTAACAGATATATTATTCCTATAATAATTTTTATAAAACACATTTTTTACATCTTCACCGATTTCTTACTGCTTCTTCATTTTAGGGGATTTAACTGCGGAAACGGATGTCATTAAACAACCACATTTATCGGACCAATCTTCATCCGACATCTAATCAGATTTACCAGAATCAAATTCCACTATAACTACGAATCCTGGACACAAAACTCTACAATTTTCATATTTTTGAGAGAACGATTAAAATTTAGAGAATTTTGTCCACACGCAAACTTTAAAAACATTTTTATACAATAGCTTGAATCCTTTTCGGCAGGACAAATGATACAGCAATAGTCGAAAATTGTAATCGTTTGAGCACAATTTAAGAATAACATATGTATTATTGCCCTTAATTATTTTTTTATTAACTAAATATGAATGTTAAAAAAATATGTTAAGCATTTAGTTTGAATCTATAAGTGTCTTTTTTAAATTAAACCTGAAAATGTAGCTTTTGATTATGCTATTTATATACACTATATTTTTGTACAATAATTCAACTATTTACTTTTTAAAAGTTTACAATCGACTTTCTGTATATCAAAAAATAACATAAGAGGAGGTTTTCAGTTATAAGCTCTGCAGTATTCTGAACGCTAAATAAACAAAGTGTTCTTTTAAGCATATTTTGTAACTTAGTAAAACTGCCTTTACCTATAATTACACACCTAATTTTACTGAACAAATAATTTATTCGTAATTCTTTTATATTTTCTAAAAAAGTCATTTCTGAATCAGTCAGAAAGAAAATCAATTCTTTAGGATTACAGATGAGATGAATTAATGCCCTTTTCAGAACAGGATAAATAGATTCAGGACAGACAACGAACTTTTTCGAAAAACTAGAAAGTGACACATGAATTAATTGAATTTAGGCATTGACCCAACATGTAATTACAATTTCGACTTGAATAAGAAGCTGTTTAGTAAAATAATTATATAATTAAAATAAGTTATTAAAAATTAAATTTCAAACACATGAAGATCTGAAATAATGGCATCAATAATGCGTTTGGGGGGAGTGGGAAAGATACAGGAATCAGTTGTCAGTACAGGTGTCAGTACATTGCTTTAAACATAATTATTTGCTAATTATTGTCCACAAATTCCGTATTATATCTATATTTATGCGCTTTGCGCCATGCAGTGTGTTCAATATACTCGTTTTCATAATCACACAAGATGTCTTTAACCCCCCATTTATAATACTATACAGCAGAATAAAATTTTCATATTTATCTCTGTGACATCTTTACGGTCGATAATTACCTTAAAAGTAACCGAAAAATACCTTCTGAATTATCAAAAGATTGAGCGGTTGTTTCTTGTTTTATTTATCCTGAATAATAATTTCAATATTTAATTTTCGTTTGAAATTATAATATACGACATATGCACCATCATGTTGGAAGGCATAAGCTCATCCCATAACACCTTTTCATTCTGTACCACCTTTGGTCGCCATCAATTTCTTGATTGTGAACAATAGTTTTTAGATATTTTACAAATTTCGGATCTTGATCAGTCGTATAAAAAACGATATAGAGCACGGCATCAAACAGTATTTAGGTATTTATTGTATTTAAACTGTGGGAACTTCATGATAAGATAAATTAATGTTGGTTTTGGGTTAATTATGTCACGATATATCATTTTGGTTGATTTTAGTTACTTTAGCGAAGAGGGACATAAAATAAAAATACCCTTTTTACACGTCTAAAAGTCTAAATTTTGAAACAATAAATCGCTAATTATTTTTTTATTTAATTACCAAAAGATTTTAAAATAAGTGATATTATTAAACACACCGAAAAGTTTAATTAAAATAATTAATTTACCCAACCAAATCTTAATCGATTTTCTCTAATGAAAATTAGATCAGTATTTAAAAGGAATATCACAATTTTACAAAAATTTTACTGGGAGGTTAAAAGCTTGTTATTAAATTTCAATCAATTTCAATAAAAATATAGTATCGGCCTATTTAAGGCGTACGTCATTTGTACCTAGAAACTACAAACATCATATTGAATTATTATTCCTTAGATCCTCAGTGTCAATGCTTCTAATTCTCTTCCTTCTCACAATAATGATCAGCAGATTTATGTTTTGTGAGGTATAATAGCTAAAAGCTTCCAGCTGGTAACATACCCACCCCTATGAGGCTTTCTTGCTCCGTCTGATTGTATTCTGTTTCAACATAAATCATTATTTAGACAACAAACTATAAGTACAAGACATCGTGCTGCCTCATGTCTATAATTTTCTTCTTTTCAGTCAGAGTATGAGGTTGCATCACTTTCAGAAAATTCGGGCGAACATTAAAGATCCATTAAGTGCCATCTTCAAATTAACGTTGCTGGTACATAATTCATTACATACTACAACTACAACTACCTATTTGTTGTAAGTCGTATATTGTTTCATATATTTCTAAAAGCTGTTATGATGGTTATTATTAATAAAAAGTTATATATAAATGTTTGAAATTATTGATAATTAAGTAAATTATATAAATATGGAACATAAAATTTTGTTTTAATGCAATACATGAAATTCGATATATGAATAAGAAATATATTTAAAGTATAATGAATGTTTAAATTTGATGTTTATGGGTATGTTCTATTATTAGATGTTAGAAAATATATTCGCTCTTAAGTTTAGGATACATATCCAACATTATTGATATAATTAGATAAATATGTTTTTATTAATTATGTATATATTCTATATTAAATATGTGGAAACTTTTTTGTTGTTGATGTAACTATAATTAATATTAATACATTTTTATCAAACCTTTTTCAACTATCAATTATAGCAAAATATCTCATCAAATAGAATAAAAAAGTACAAAACACGGAACGGGTATTTTACAATAATTATATAAAACTTTTTTATCGCTAAATTGTGAATATTATATGATTCAAATTTCTATTTATATATTATCAAAATAAAAAGGTTATAATTAATGATTATACAATGCAAATCAGATCCGAATAACTTAATGATTGAGTTTTTCTACATTTCTGCATTTCATTTAATTATAATATATTATAATAACTAAACTAGTAACCTCGAATTTGATTTTGTTTCGAAGAATACATTTTTCTATTAGCTTTTGAAATAGTTTTAAAATAAAATTACTTATATCAATTTTATGATAATTTCAATACATTTATCAATTAATTTTACTGATAAAATTAAATTAACATATTAAATTTAATAAAAGTTTTCCATACATTCATTTCAATGAGTTGACTTTATTTAGTGACTTTAGCCGATTAATACAATTCATGGTTTTATGATAATCCACTGTTAGTGAAGGTAGTCTATGAAGAATGCAATCACAATATCATCCATTAGCATTATCATTTTATTAAAACATTTTGCAACGCACAACATTATGCAATAAGTGTATTAACTTTTAGTCACTTACACGCAATAGGGATCAATATGAAGGGGAGGTTTGTGCGGTGTAAAGATACACTATTTTATATATTAGAGTTTTAAATCATTCTCTTGGCTGAAGCTTAGAATTTTGTTTTTGCTTAGTTTAAGGCCGATTAATAAAATTTGCGATCCACACAGTATTACACTTCTTTTGATAGGTACTATTTTAAAAGTAAATAAATTTTTCAAAATGAAACATGTAACAATTTGCAGATAAAGTTATATTTTAAAATTTAAGCTTATTAAATAATTTTTTATTATTATTTACTTCAGAAAAGAACGTTTTTCAAATATTTTTCATTTCAAATGGAAATATCTTGGAGAATATATATATATATATTTTGTAATTTAATATATATGTCCAGTTAATAAACATAATTCATATCTATTTACATTAATATTATATATGAACATTGAACAATAAAAAGGAATTACAACTAAAAAAATTAAACAAATAATGGATATAATATGTATATTACAAATTTAATTATTTTTCATTTGTATTTTATAGAATTGTATACATAAATATATTGGAATACAGTTCATATAAAATTCATTCGGTTATAGCTGACTAAAATACCAAAATAAATAAATTGTAATCGAGATAAATTTATAAATTCATTTTAATTAACTATAAATTATATTTTGGACTTATTCAGACAGTCCTTTTAATCGGGCTTGCTACAAATAAGGGCCAATGAAGCAGCTCTACGTAATCTTTTATCGATTAGGAGGTAGAGGACTGCATAGGCCACTGCGCTAGAGTAAGAAATCCATTTGAAGTCACTGATTCGTTTGTATGATATGGAGATGTTACACTCTGGAGCTTGACAAATGCCATAGAGGAAAGTGGTGACAATGAATGGGGACCAGAGTATTATGGATGCCAGACACGTCACTGAATTAATTGCAATTGCGGTTTTCTCATTTTTGTACACTTTGGTCCACGACACAGAAATATGATTGTTTGACTTGTTCAATTTTGAGGAGTTTTCCTCAGTTGAGGTACCGCCTTCTGTAGACTTTGAAGAAAGTGTTGGCAATTCCTTGGCATAGCATTGGTGTCCTTGAGATACGGATTGTTCTTGGGGTCCTTCTAGAAGGTGATGGTGCATACGCTGAAGTTCAAAATCCCCATTACAATTGCAGCTGTGTCTTTGACCAGAGTTGACCTTAGGACAGGAAACACACCCTCCAACATCAACAACAGGTTGATAGTGTAAGGGACAATGGAGTCTTTTTTGCGGGGGTGTGAGTCGCTGAGAATTAGTATCCATTACATAATTGCTCTCCTCCAAGGAAGAATGAAGATGTGAAGTCCCTATTGGGAAGGACATTAGTCCATGCATTGGACAATGGTGTTCAAACACCTCGGGAATGGGGGACATGCGAATGTGATTGTTTGAGGGGCTTCGTACAAATGTGTCAGTCGTCAATGCTCGGGTTAGGGTGTTTTTTTGTTGAACGTCTTCAGGAGGATCAGCTATGTCAGATAATTTGCAACTTTCCAAGGAGTGAAGTGGCAACCTTTCGTTGGGTTCGGTTTCTGCCTCATTGTCGTTGAACTCCAATTCATCATTGTGCCAGGTGCAAAGGGCTCGTTGTTCCAAAGCAGACTGATAAGACCGTACGAGGTCGAACATAGTTTCTCGAGTGATGTGTTTGTGCGCTCGAAGACGGAATATTGACATAATTATAAGAATTATACTGCCAATCATCGGCAAAGCAAAGGACATTGTGGTTCGAAGAATCAAAAAGTTGGGATCGTTGAGTAGGCAGACACCCTCTTTAAAGAGGTCCGTATAGTTGTGACCAATAGCAAACTGGGCTGTTGATTGGATAAAGCTAACGGACCAGGGAGCGGCAATCTTTAGCCATGTGGATGACTTTTTGGTCGAGTCAACATAGCGACGAGGATTGCGAAGTCGCAGAAAAGAATCGAGTGATGCACTGAGAATGTGGAGAAATGTGACATTGCAGAGAAGAGTGTCCAGATAAATCCAACCGATGCAGAGACTGTTTGTGTATTCCTGGTGACCTGCAAGGAAACATATTCTTATCTGATTGAATAATAATTGAAATAATTGTGTATAATATTGTTTTGGTACCTAAGTATTTTTGTAAATATTTATCTTTAAAATTATTAAATATTTAAGCATTTAATATTACCCTCAAATTGAAGAATATTATTTTTCTATTGATCCAATTCCTTATAAAAAACTAAAATAATAACATATATAAATAAAATCTTTAAATAAACATACGCCTTTGATATTGATAATACATACACAGATATTTTCCTTCGCAGACGCATATTATTATTGCATTTTGGACAGTTTCCCTCTTTATTAAAATAATAAATAAGTCAATAGATTTTTTTATATGTTTTAATGTTTTTGTTTTAAATATACGTTTGATATAATTAATCATTTGATATATCCCTAAATGTATTTTAAGATAATTTATAAGTGAAACTTAATATTACACTTATCAATTATCAATTATCTTAAAACGCATTTAAGCACATATCTATAAATATACATTCAGAGATAAATGTGCATTTACCAAATAAGAAAGTATTTTTACCAAACACACACGCACCCATGCACATCGATTTAGAAAGAATTTGGCAATTTTATCGGTTTATTAAGTTTAAAAATAAATAAAAGAGTTTTTCCATAGGTAATATAATCTCTGGTCATTCCACACGGATCCAGTAATCAAACTTCAAGACGAAGTAGATAAATCTCTCTCTGTTATCTATTAGAAACTACCGATTTTTATAGTTTTAAATAATTAGTTTATAGTATTTATACGACAATTACATTTTTTCTTTGCAAAATACCTTTTTTTAGTTATAAATTCTGGTTTTAAAATGCCTTTTTAATGTTTTTTTTAAATCTTTCTTATACTCATATTTATGTATAAAGCAAGGCAACAAAATCGCATTTTCTTGAATAATTACAGGGAATTATAATATTTTTTCCATAGATTAATTCTTTTATTTATTTCCATTCAAATTTAATATTAAATAGATAGAAATCAGCTTGTCTAATAAATCTAATAAGTTTAAAAAGGGGAACACGAAGTTAGCTGAGCGACAGCTGGTGTTCAGATACTCATGTCTATAAGAATTCAATAATTAATAATTGCAGAGATTCGATCAATTTCTAACAACATTTTAAAATTTTAATAAATAATTATTACGTGAACAATAAATGAGTTTTATTAGATATTTAAAAAATATAATTTTCATTGAAATATAAAACAGAAGAATATTTTCGTTTTATTTCAGGTTAAAATTTCACTTTTATTTCACGAAGTCTATAAATGGTTTTAAAAGTACCTTTTATTCTGGTTTTGTAATAATTGAAATGTTATATTTTATTTTTTTAATGTTTTTTTAGTGAAATTTAAGCCTCAACATTTTTATCGATTTCATTTATTATTGAATCTACTTCATATTAATGTATCACTCAGAGACACACAGCGCCATATTGGATGTATTATGACGAAAAATTACATTCAAATAAATCATAAAATGAAAATATGAAGACATGTTATACAAAGTTTTAACATCGGTTAAGTTAAATATAGATATTTATCACCATACTGCATATAAAAAAGTTTCTTTACATGCTCGTATATCCAAATACTAAAAACTAAGATTTAAAAAACACATTTATTTTGCGTGTTTTTTAACAAGGCCGGTTTTTCTAAGGTTAACGAGATAATTAAGTTATGACAATTTTAAAGTTATCAATTTATGCACACATACATTAGAGTCCGGAATGTACAAAGAAACGAAAGCTTAATATTAAAAAAATAATTTAATTATATATTTTAATTATTTTTTTGGTCTGTTTAATTCTGACATAAAAAATTAAGGATTGAAATATTAGAAATAAAGCACTTTAGAACAGAGGTCTCAGTAACACGATGTTTCTGCTTTTAACACACCTCCGGAAACATAATCTGAATATCTAGTCAGGTGTAATTAATCCAAGCTAATTAATTAATTAAAAATGTCATTTAACGAGATGGCGCATGTCGTACTACTAGTTTGAGCAATTATAAAATTATCTTGCAAATATTTCTATTAATTCTTTTTTATATTTTACCACACAAAAAATTTAAAATCATAATTTCTAATTATCTAATTAATATATTTGTATAATGACATACATTTTCAAAAAATGTACTGTTTAAATGTATAAAATATCTCACACATTTTATAATGAAATAGTTTCGTTGGAATATATTAATGATTTTTCAAAGAAGAATATATAATTATGTTGAAGTTACAATTTAAAGCAATTTTTCCAAACAAACATCATAAATAGATGATTAATTATATCTATTTTTTTATTTAAAAAGTAAAATACCACATTTCACACCTAAATAATCGTCTACAAAAAATCCTTTTAAAAATGTATTATCCCGGCCACTTTATGCGTCGCTTTCTCTACTACATCTGATCTAATGGATATATTATTCAGGTGAACCTCAATTTAAAACTCATCACTGTTGAATTCTCTGAAAAATTGAGAGAAGACTATTTACTATCAACTAAAACATCTTCAAAAGCGATTTCCTAGGATTTAATACGTTATTCGTTCTGGTCCGCAATCTGCAAAAGAAAATTGTGTAGTAACAAAATAAAAATACAAGTAAAATACAATAAAAGAAAAATTAAAAAGTACTTTTGATTCATAAAAATTAAATTTATTTTAGGTTTAGAGGTAAAACTTTTAGAGAAAGTGTTTTTATGTTGCTTTTATTTCTGACTGTTTTATCAGAATGTGTAGAAACACTTGTAATAGTGGATCATAAAAGATTTAGTTTTGATATGTTTATAAATGGTGCATTCTCTGACCATTTAAACAAAGTTGTAGAAACATTAATTTATGTTTGTGACAATAGAAGACGTACGTTTAATTATATTAAATTTTTTGATTCAAAATCACTACTTAAATTAAAACAAAATATAATTATAATAAGGACTTTCAGGTCTTTAATTTATTGAATACCTATATTCTAATATCGATTAATTCTTCAAGCCTAATTTATTTGGCGTAAGTCGATCAATCTTAAAATGAGAACAAAGTCACTGCTCTATTTTATTCTTAATTCATCTCAGAAGGCTATTTAAAATTATTTTGTTTAGAAAAATTAATCAACAATTTACTGGCAGATTCAAATTCAATTCATTTAATTATATAAAAATCGATAAATAGATGTAAAAAAAATAAATCTAAATTTGATAAAAAAATTATAATTTTTAGAATGTATATGAAAAAAAGAATCCAATTTAGGGAGGGGAAGGCTGATTTCAATTTTTTTAATTTGCAATTTTATAGATCATATTAATTGGAAACCCTTATGTTTGGTATAAAATAGGTATCAAATGTATCAAATACGTATCAAATAGGTATCAAATAGGTATCAATAGGTATCAAATAGGTATCTAATAAATATCAAATAGGTTTCTCTTTTAGTATTTGCAAATACATTTCTACTATTTTAATATAAAAGCGCGTATTGCTACTGTACAACAAATATGAAAGTAAAATATTCTGTTGAAACATTTTCAGATATTTTTACTTTTTCTAAACTGTTTTCAATATCAAAAAAATTAATTAAATATCGTATTTTAAAATTTGGTACGGGGTTGGATAAAAAATTAAATTAGAATTAAAAAGTAAAAAGGAGATATGTATGTGAAGATTTTGTCAATAACAACTACAAACAAAATGTTGGCAAAATGTAATTCCTTAAATTCGAAATTCTCTCTCTCTCTGTATTATATATAACTAGTTATCTAAGTTATTAAAGGATAATAAAAAATATATCTGTTATTATTATTACTATTTTTGTCAAAAGAAATTAATTTTGAAAACTATAATTATTGATATTTCCGTAGTAAAGGCGATAAAGGCATTTCTTTTAATTCAGATTTATAAAATTGTATAATATCATTTATCCTTCTGCTTTATCAAATATGATTCGTAAGTAAAAACTTCTTATTAAATTATTATTTTTTTCGACTATTTATTTTTATTATTTTGGTTCAATGTGAACAGTATTAATTTGTACCAATAAATCAATAATATTTTTTAAAGTTTATTTATATGAAAATTTAACAAAAAATATTAAATAATCTTTGTAAAATTTTCACAAAAATATATATTGCAATAATTATAAATTATAACCCTTTTCTTTTTATTCATTTAAAACGACCGTTAACAATACTTTAATATATTAAACATATTGATACATTTAAAAAACAAACAATGAATCATTAAACATTATTTACACGTCAACTATACACAACAGTAAAAATGCTTAGTCACATAGTAAATAAATACTATAGTAACAAATAATCAAATACAATTATGTAGGTAATCATAATATTATGATGAAAATTATTAATTAAATTATTTTTTAAATATTGTAATAAATTCAATTTTTTAACAAAATAAGTAACAATATTCAAAATTATATTATTAATCATTTTCGACTGAATAATATAACATTTCAAAACATTTTTCAATTCACTTAAATAATAATTTTCTCTGAGTTTCCAATATAAATTATTTCAAACCAAATCCAATCACGGTCTTTCGGTGTCATCAATTGATTTTTTTTACTGATTCTTAAATTTACCAACATTTTCAAACCGACTGAGTGAATACTCAGGAGCTAGTGTCCCCCAAGACCAGCCGGCTAACCTATCCTGCTACACATGGAAGAGCATCATCTATGCAAGAGAAACAGTTGAAACTCTGACAACCGCCGCATGCAAGAAGTTGACCATGCATGAGATCAGAACAATATAATCACGGAATAGTATTGAGTAAACTCAACCACAGGAGAAGAAGTATAAAACATAACCTGGGATGTAAAGAGCGATAGGAAATATATCTGTATTTAATTACAATTTTTTATTATTAATAACAAATATGCCCCTAACGAGACTGGAGTATTAGGGCTGTCTACACTAAGTTATGAAGAGTTTATTACCAATTTGATTTAATTACAGTATTGAGTGAAAGAATTTTTACCAACGCCATTAATATATTTTATAACTATTGGAACATACAAAAAACCATGCTGTATCTGGTATAAAGCTCATCGCTAAAACTATTGCCGATTTTAAGCCTTTGAAAATATTTGTTTTATGACAAAATAAACTCAAAATTTTGGTTTTATAGCGGTTGTATATTGGGTGAGAATGAGAATAAGCACACAATCCTCCCTTCAAATTAGACACAGCTGTTTCGTTATTATTTCAATAAACGAAATTGTTTTGGCCGTGGGCTGCTGAATAAACGTCAACTTGAATGTTTTCTATAGCTCAAAAATACAATTTCTTCCATTTTCAATTTGACGGTAATAATATGGACTTAATTTGCGCAAAAGTACAGAATTACTTTTAGTTGGATTTGATGTCACATTTTGGAAATTTTTTCGATTTTAACTATTGAACTATATTTATAGTGGGAAATATTTTTTGAAATCATTTGAATACACTTCTATAAAATTTATACTTTTTATTTGTTAAACATATTCATTTGAAGAAGATAATGTCACTTGAAAATATAATTCACTTTTGTGAATATCTCTTGGGGAGTAATTAATCAAATTTAGCTCTTGTACATGTCAGTTTTATGTGAAATATTTTAATTTTATTGTCTACTCCATTAATTAAGGCACTTTCGAAAGACGTTATAATGAGAGTATTCAATTAAAAAAATGTCGACACCTATTCCATATTAATAATTTAATAACATTGACATTACTTTGGGAAGATGTTATAAATACAATCAACGTTGCATATCAAACTTTTGCGGATGTAATAATCAATAATTATTATGATCATGTAATAATCATAATAATCATATAAATATAATAAATACATGTTCAATGTATTAATATAATTGCAGATAATTCTGCTTATTTCACAATATTCTCTGTGCTTCCGATTTTTAAAATAAATTGAAGGAAGAATACAAAGTTACTATAAAATTATTTCAGAACTAACGGTTTTAGTTTTACCATTTGTGTTCCAATATGCCTTCCCTTATCCCAATATTTTATGCTAAATGTCTGTTCCCATAAATTCCTATATAAATTCATGATCGTGTCTTTTCTGCAACAAAAGTAAATAGATATAGTGACTTATGCCAATCAAATGAGGAAGGATAAGCACATCTTATGCAGCAGCTGTATTTTGGAATCACGTCTCTGTATAACCGAGTGAAGGATATAATCATTTGATTATTCCTAATTCATGTATGTGTATTTAATTGAAACATGATGAAATATACTTTGTACGACCAGAAATTATTTATTAATTATCGAGTAGAACAAAGAAGGAATTTAATACAGGTTAAGTCAATATTTAGATTCAACTTCAACTAAATTAGGACAGTTTTTACAAGAAAGGTAGATATATCCATTGTAGACACCATCTGTTGAAACCATCGAAATTATAATATTTGTAATAATATCAAATATTTACGATTAAATTAGAAATCTTACCTTCCTCAGAAACTGAAACACATAAAAATTAATATTTATAAAAATATGTTTTTAGACATAATCGGAGGTCTAATGTGTTTGGAAAAATGAAATATTCTGTTTAAATTTTAAAATTTATTTTTTGGTTATTAATTACACTTAATTACAATTTTTCATATTTCATATTTCAACGTTCAATTTGTCTGATGAAGACTAAACATTTCCAATGAAGAATTTGAATTCTATAATTATATAGAAATATTTCAATACATCAATATTTAATTAATATTAACAAAACAATTTAATATGAAGTTCGGAGATTGCTTCCTATTTCTATAATATATAAAATACGGCGGGATAATTTTTATTTTTAAATAATACAAAATCTCCCCATGAAATAAATTAAAATAGGAAATTTAATATACATATAGAAGCGGTTAAAATATAACTAAATGTGCAATAAAAAATATCCCTTGGATTAAATCCACGATGTAATTATTATTATTGGAATATAGCGAATCGTTAATAAAAGACATAAAATTATACTAAAATATAAACATAGAATAAATAAAATTATTTTTATTATTAAGTTACAGAATAAAACTAAATATTATTTCAATATTCTTATCGTGCTGGCAAACTTTTTGTGTTTCCAGTCGTAAATTAGCGTCGAACAGAATAATTATTTATGAGAAAATATATTAATCCACTCACGGTCTGATTTAGCAAAATCAATATTTTCTGAAAATTATAAAAATATAAAGAAATCTTTTTTCGAAACCGATTGACAAAATGTTATATTTCTCACCTTCGCATATAGATATACCAGATAAAATAATATATAGTTGATCAAGACACGGGAAAAGAGTGTTGCAGAGATTTGTGGTCTGAGACTATTTATTATAATATTCATCACAGCAGGGATGGATGAGTCGAAGGACTTCTTCGAAGTTTAGAACAAAACTTTTTATATAAAACATGGCCACATTATGCGAAGTATTTGCATATTCAAACTAATATACAATTTTGTAGATAAATTATTACAACTGAAAGAATTTTTTTAAATATATATTTTGGACAACAAGAAACAAGATAAATTGATAATTCGTAAGCGCAATAAGAACATTTTACAGAAATTTACTTGTTGTAAGTGCTGTTATACATTTTTCTTATTTTTATAAAGCGGACAAGAGGAGCCCAACTTTTACACATTATTTTTATTCGTATAATAATATAAAAGATACTTTAAATAATATAATAATTAAATTTAAATATTCGTTTGAAGAGGGGATTTTTAAAACACATATTTATTTTATTATTTAACTGAAAGTGATATTGAAAATTAATTCTAATCTATTTTAATAATTACAATTGTTTTCAAATATTTTTTTTCTGTTATTGATCACTGAAGGAAGTAATGTCATTAACAATTTTAATATTTTATGATTATTTTACCAACTTAGATTTTTCATACTTTCAAACTTTTACTAATTCAGGTGTTTAAAACAAGTTTCCAAATATTTAACCCGTAAAACTAATACGTTTTATGTTTCAGAGGTTATTTCCATATAGCAATATAAAATAAGTCTTCTAATTAATTAATGATAAGAGCAGCCTACCCATGGTCTCGTATATTACAGTCGGCGGGAAGTCAATACTGGCCAGGATAATCATAGCAACACACAGGGAAGTTATATAATAGTAAGTGATGTGTGCTAGGCGTCTATCTCTTCGCATTCCAGAAATCAAGGTTGCATTGAGGATCCAACTGGCCATGAGGATCAAGAAGCAGAAAATGAAGGTGACTGAATGCTGTGCTGTCACTCGCCATGAAATGTCGTCCCCCTGAAACCTAGCAACAACCGGAGCGTCATCGATGGCCATAGTTGAAGGTTGACGGTTGCCACAGGCGGCCCAATGAATCAAATATAGCACTAACAATAAAGAGATAGCACTGAATTTCATTCGATATAATTGAGTAATTACTGTCGAAGAGTTTTGCTCAAATAAGTGTTTCATGAATTCTCTGTTGAGGTTCTAAAGAAATTGCGTCATGCTGTTACAATGATGATCAGATAGAGCAGAAAGAAAGGATAACTGGGTAGTTTGATTGCTCAATAAAATTATTTGAATTTTCACTGGATGTCTCCTAGGTTTCGGAGTACATTAGGCAGAGTTATGTTATGATATGCTAATCCGGTGATTGGTAATATTATAATATTAGGAGCGCGTCCGTTGGGGGTTAAGAGCTGCGGTTTTGTGACTTACAAGTTGAGGAAATGGCATTACCTCGGCCTGGTAGTACCCATCAGTGTCACCTTCTTTCTCAATAACTCTAGCCCTCGAAGCACCAACAAACAGTATCCAGAAGGAAAGTTCTGTGTTTCCTATTCTGTCCTCTGATTGGCGAACAACAGGTTTATGACAACGCGTAGGGAATATCAAATCAATATAGTCAGTGGAATTGTAAAGCCAGAGATTTAATGAACATGAATCAATAAATGTAAATCAAACACAGAAAACAATTACGAAGGTAGTAAAATTGTGATCGTGGGTAGATCAGGATGCGCTCAATATTGATAAAAAATGTTTTCTAATCAATATAACATGTTTATTGATATGTTTGTTGGTAAAAAAAGGGAATTATTTATCGAGCTCAAATTAATAATGATTATTTTTTGTCTATGTGGAAATAATTATAATTAATAATATAATATTTTTATAATTACACAATAAAAATATTTAAATAATTCAACCTATTTTTATGATTTTTTTTAATGTTGATAAAAATTTGTATGCATACAAATTGAAAAAGACAGGATGACAGTTACAGCATTCAAAAATCTAAATATAGTCTTCCATTGTGGCAAATTATATTTTTTAAATTTGGTTTTGGAATAATTATAAAAAAAATTATCTAATCAATTTTCAAAACCCGAAAAAAATAATAAAAAAGAAAGTTAAAGATTTTTTCATTATATTTTTATAACACAGCAAAACATTTTTAAGCTAATACAAATATGTATTGAACATTTTATGGATAGAACTATTAACACAATACACTAAAATCATTCTAAGGTACATTTTCCCAGAATATGTTAAAATTTTCAATGATTTATTGACAAAATATTTAGAATAACGACACTTCTTGCAATTTTATTTTTTATAAATATCTTGCTTTTCATCATTAGGTAATCCACTTCGTTATATTTTTTTGAGGGGAACGGCCTGCAATATGCATATTTAAACAATCAAGAAGTCCCGGTCTATAGTGATTTTGTAAAATTGCACAAAAAGCTTTTTCAAAGTTAATCTTTTGTTCTAGATTATACTTTTCATAACGGAAGAGACGAAGTCACATCAAAAGCGGAAAGGAATCAAATTAGATGGAAATACGGAGCTGAAACAATTGATAGGAAGAGACGTTGCCGGTAGAATTAGATGAATGTCTATAATCATCCTCATTGCTTCGGAGACGACGACCAAATTACATTAAATGAGGTTTTAGTCAAGTATGTATATGTTATAAGAAAACAAATATATTCGCGAATTAAGTATAAGTGAAAATATTAATCAGGTTCGCGGTGGATTTGTATAAAATGTAGGTACTCTAAGTTGTATATTTTTGATGTGTTATAGATTTCTTTAGATTTCTTGGTTGATAATTGACATTATGATTGCAAAATTTCACACGTATCTGCGGTAAGTTTCACCAAAAGTGTTACCTCCATTATTGGGCTCCTCGTTATTACTATTATTAGAGTGATTAGAGTTATTCAAATCACATTAATTCTGGGATGTCGTAATTATATATTTTGTTATAGAGAAACTGTCGATACTTAATGAAGTTTTTAACAATTTTTTGTATTTATTACATAGAATTTCTTCTAGGACGAATTAAAAGTGTCATTATTTGCCATCTGACGGTATAGACAAATTTTACTTTATTAATAGACGAATAGGTGATAAATCCGATCTATCTTTCAACATTTTTACTGAACGGGAAAATCTAAACAGTCTGAAAACTTCAGTTCTCTTCCCTTGTTTGCAGCCTTTGTTCAGAATGTAATGTCTGAAAAAATGAAATTTGCATTTACTATTTATGCAAAAAGATGATTTCTTTCAACATTTAAATAATTAAAAGTTATTCTAAAAAATGTATAAAAATGCATTAATGTAATCATTTTAAATGACTCATAAAAAGCAGAATTTTCGACTTTCTTTCTTTTTATTTATATTATTCAGTTAGTATATTCGCTAAATACACTTACATACATTAAATTTAAATTTAGTCATTCGCAATTGAAAAATTGTCTTTATTTCGTATTCGTTAAAAAAAATATTGTTCTATACCAAAAACATTAAAATGAAGACATTATAAATAATAAAATTAAATAAAACTTTGCATCATAAAATATTATTTGTGAATTTTAAAGGAGTGCTGTTTAATTTAATTCGGGTTAAGCAAGAATATGAATTCAGCCTATTTAATATTTATTTGAATTATAGCGATTATATAAAGAACTAATAACTCAATTTCTTCTATTGAAATTGAGTTTTATTAATAAATATAAATATACTTTAATTTCCTGATTCAATAATCTTAATTTCAAAAGTATTTACACTTCTATAAAAATTCTCTATTTAATTCTGAAAGATTGTTACTTTCTTTAATTAAAATGTTGAATTAATATATTTTTTTCAATAGTCTAGTCAAAATTTAAATCAAAAATATTATAACAAAAAAATTAAATTTAAAACAAACATATAGATGTTTGGTAAAATATTACTATTATAACCTAAAGTAATATGATATATGTTTCCTTATTCTAGAATTACATTTTTATTAAAAAATACAAAATTTATATTAATCAAACAACTCAAAATGTACAATCTAAAACGTGTTATATATTATTTTACATGTCTAACGTGTGTATACGGAAGAAATAAATATTCGAAAAGGAATACTTCTACATACAATCGATTAATCTGTTCTACATACAAATTAATTATAATCTGTGTTGTGATCAACATGACAACAATCACGATTTTACCAAAGTATCCAATCGGATAAAACAATTAAAGTTTTTACATATGATTTGGACATTCCATACTTTTGTAATTTTATCAAATTGTCAGCATATGAAATACAACATAACTCATTAATGTTTTCCTTGTTGGCGAACATGTCAAACGGAGTACGTATATATACATTTTATATTTCGACTTCCATCGTCTTCTTCAGCTGCATTTCTTTACAGTATTAATTAGCTATCTTTCCAGCCCTTGGGGATCTGCGCGGAAAGTTAGCTTTATAATTAACTCAACAGCTCTGGATTAGTTCCTCCGGGACATTTTTGTTTCTTTTATACTAAAAAATAACAATTTATTAATAGGTTTTTCAAATACAAACATAGGTTTTGAATATGACAATACAACTATTTCTGCATAATTTAAAAATATAGAGTTCTAAAATGTTTAATATTACTTTAAGTTATACATAAAAAAGTTAAATTTTAGGTGACATTTTTATATTGGGAGGTTACTGACGTCAATAAATGAATATAATAACATATTATGAATAAAATTAATTTTGCCGTGGGAATAAAATACGTTTACAATCGACTAATGCAATCGTTTAAGAAAGCATATTCGGTAATTCAGAAAAACTGTGGAATTATTTAATTAATTATACATTGAAATGCAAAGAAAAAATTTAAAGTGAAATATACAAATGGATCAATTTACAGTTAACTATAAAGAATTTCAAAATTTAAAAGTTTTATACAACCGAATTTTTGCACGAAAATATCGATCAGTTGAAATTGATATATGTAATTTCCGTTGGATCAGATAAAAAACATTACTGAAGAATATCTCATTCCTGACAAGTTCACAGCTGATCCCAACTCGCATCATAATTTCATAACGATTTTATTTTGTCTATATTTGTCATAGAATCTGCAACTATTCAATTATTGGGGGAGGGTTACAAATTAAATTAAATATAGAAGGATTTAAAACATAGGAAGTAAAAATATCAATTAGTTAGTTATTTAAAAATTATATTCTTGATCTATTGTACGAAAATGTAACTAAAAATTGTAACAGTTTGGCGATTTTTAATTAAAAATTAACTTTGTTTTCAAATTTCAAGTTAACAGAATTGTTCTAAACACATTTTGAACAATTTTATAACTTATTATTGGAAATTAGAATTTAATATTATAATATAACAATAGTGGATGGTTAGGGTTAAACTGGAGAGCTTTGCTGTATTTTACTTTTAATTAAAAAAATACAAAACTAAGGTAAACTTTCCATTAATAAAAATAGATACTTACAAATAAGAAATCCAATTCTGTCAATATGTGTTCATATTTTTATGTTTATCAACTATCAAATTTTACAGAAGAAAATACAATCAATTAACATTTAATAAAAAAATTTCACTGGAATTATTGGTTCAAATTTCAAATTTCAAATTTGTATTTTATCGTTACATTAATGGATGGAGCTGGAGAAAATAAAATATGGAGTAACAAAAATATAACTCGATTAATATACACATAACAATTTAATCATGGAAATAGTCGAAGGATACCAAATTATTTATATCTATATCTATAGCGTAATGAAATATATAATCTCATAAGAGAATTTAATTTCCTATGTTGTGGGGGACAGAGACACGATTATAAATAATTTGGATTGCGGGGATAAATTAGATAAATGGTTAAGATATCCTTGATTGGTGTTGGGAAGGTAGCTCAGAGAGACTAACTAAATATAGGGTGAATTCTCGAATAACCTCTCAATAATATTTTCACCGAGTCTGGTAATTACCAGCGCACGTTTCTTATTTGATGTGTGATGTGTTTTTCCGGAATAGCAAGATGTTTAGCTCAAGATTACATATAGTCAGTAAGTCGCTATTCTTCCATCAGAAAAATCTACATTATACAGCTTGTTGTAAAGATGAAGACGAAGTGGGAGAAGGAGATGTCGACAGCCATCATAACCAAAACGTAAGAGGACATACATACGTCGAGCTGCCTAGGAAGATTCCTCTCTAAATGTCATTGGCTGAAAACAACAGAACAAAAATCTATATGGAAATCGCCTTTGACAATCTTAAGGAAAATTATCGGCAGTAAATAAAACGAAACTCTTTGGAGGAATAAAATTAGGTAAGATAACAAGCGAAAGGAACAGGTTTGTCGCAACTTTAACGACCTGTCTACTAGTTGAATCATCGTAGAATAATGATGGAGAGAGTATCCCCCAAACGGTTCATCCGGAATTCCAAGGCTGACCTCACGGCTCACAACAGGTCGAGTCTGTCGCCCCATCTGGACCGGTCCAAACTGCGACCGACCAGGAGCCTTGTCTCTTCGGAGGAGGATGTTCATGGCAGTCAAATGAGTCACCTCCGTGTGCCCTGTGGGGGCTCCTGTGGAGACTGGTCCTACATCTACTCCTCGCCCAGGTCCTCCCAGTCATCCGGGGAGAACGATACGAGCAATTGTGCGGGCGGGAAAAGAACAGGTCGAGGATGCAAATATGAGTTCAAAAGTGCCAGCTTTGAGGTGCCAACTGTAAAGGCTTGGACAAGGTAGATAAAAAGAACTTCGCTATTTCTAAAGTCTTTTTTGTTCAATTATTTGAAACTTTTCAGATTTAAAATTTTAAAACAAATTTATTTCATTTGATTAAATTTTTTCAAATGCTTCACTATATTTAACTGAAAACAAATTAATGGAAATTTGTTCACATCGCTCTATAGTTTGCTCAATTGGTTTTAAATGACCAAATTATCGCATATTTTTATGTCATTTTATCCTTTTATAAAGGCAGGATTCGAACAATTAACTTTTAAAATTTAACTAAATTAATTCCCTTATTACAAAATGGAGGTAGATTTATTCCTTTTAAATTCACGTGAGGAATAAATGTAAGAGAATCTTATTCAAAAAATATGTACAACCTATTTTTTTCTCATTCCAGAAATTGACATCTATTAATCATGAAAGATATTTAACCGAATGTAATAAATTAATGCATATTTCTAAATAATTTGATATAATTGACAGGGATTTAAATAGCCAGCCAGGATAACGCTTTTTTTCGGCGCAGATTTAAATCAGGAAAATAAAAAAATATTACTATCTTTATATAAATATTAATTCACTTCATATTATTTTAAACCAATGAAATTTTTTGAATCAAAATATAAATGGTCATGTGTCTTTTCAATAAGAATTTTGTGAAATTGAACCTATAGACACATTTTATAATTAAATAATTGATAGTAAAAATCCAGAGCGTATATCCTTATTTCTTACATTACTAACTTGTATAACAAAGGTCGAAATAAGTTGCCTGAAGGTATTAATCATTTAAAGTTATAATCAACAACAACAAAATTTTGTTCACATTTTAAATATTTTTACCTGTTAACATTATCGAAAAATAACTTTGTTAAGACCTTTAATTTGATTTCAATAAATAAATATACAATAAATAAACAATAAACAGTAAATTTAGAACAAGAATTTGGATTAACCTTTGATACTTCAATTAATAAAATGTTATTTTATACCGATTTAAAAATGCAATGATTAACGTACAACTACTACTAAATATTTAAAGAAGTTAATCAAGATTCATCGGAGCTTATGACAAGACAACGGCATCTAATTGATGCATAAAACTACTGCAATATTTGTTGGTTAACTAGATATAAAATACGTAGTAGTAAGACATTGTACATTATATCGATGTAAAGTAAATAAACAAAGTAAAACGTAACACACATTTTGATCGCAAAATAGTCTCAAATGCTCATTAAGAAATAAAAAGAAAATTGATTTGGAAAAGTTCACTGCCTCAAGAAAAGACTGTTGTTTCCTGAATGTAGTTAATAATACCGATGCCGGAAAACATTTTGATTGTATACAAATTGATTGTATGCTCCACCAACACAGTTCATGCTCCACCAACACAGTTCATGATCCACCAACACAGTTCATGCTCCACCAACACAG
>JAUZNC010002185.1:0-39450 GCA_034780395.1 Vannuccia rotundouncinata | reverse complement strand
TAGAGAGGAAATCACAGAGATATAACTATACTATACATTATATAGAGAGGAAATCATAGAGATATAACTGTACTATATACATTATATAGAGAGGAAATCATAGAGATATAACTGTACTATACATTATATAGAGAAATAACTATACTAAATATAAATATTGATAATTTATTAGCTAAAAAAACTCCTATAGTATATGTAATCTAGTATAGAAATATTATCTTCACATAACACTATTTTTAATTAATGTATTGTGTGATTATATTTGTAATTGATAAGGTGTTTTGTCATACAAAAAATAATTTTCTATTCTAAATTAAAGTGGATTTTAATATTGACAGGCCGGCCTACACTTCACAATGAAAGGAAGCAAACAATTCTCTGTTCACTCTCTCTTTCTGTGTATAGTACCTACGCAAATATTTTTTGCACTCTGTTGGCTCTAAATAAACATTGTAATGACAAAGTGCATCAAATTTGTACACAATCAGGAAATTTTAAGATTTTCGCAAAATCTCCGGAGAATAATTTAATTAGGGTATGAAAACCATTGTTTGTGTTAATGATAATTAATTTTCATGACTTTATGACAATATGAAAACAATGAGTACTGTAGTTTTTATTTCAATGTTTGTTTTGGAACTATTTCTTTTTGACTTGTGTATGATTTTGTTTCAACTTTTATATTTTATTAAAAATAAGTTTATTGTTAATGTTTTGCTCACAGTTTTCCATAGTCAATTATTTCAACCCTCTCCCCATAAACTCAATGTAACGAATTTCTTATTAATACTGTAACTACCTCAAATGCAAGTGAATAATTATTTATAGTAATCATTATAATTGTCTGTCCCAAAAGCAGCTTTCAGAAGTTGACAATTTTGTTCTCTTGTTCATTTGACTGTAAGATGGAGGGAGCCACACAGACAGAATTATAGTTCCCTAACAACAGCTGAATCCAGCCCCCTCTAGCATTTTGTTCACCCTTTGTTGTTGCTTATTGAAGAATACAATTTATCGATCTCACTTAGGTGTATAATAACCAGACCTGGATATCCCTAATTAAGAAATATAATTTTGATGGATTACAGTTTAAATTAAATTGCATTTTAATCGGAGTTCTCATCTTGTAAAATATTATATTTTAGATTGAGAGTCTCGTGATATCATTCTGGAATTAGTTCTCTGTGTACTCGTCGTTTATTTGGATTTTGTTAAAAGTTCTGCTCTCAACTTTGTTAAGAAACTCGAAGCTTCTTAATTAATATTGTCGGAAGAAATACCTGAGATTTTAGATGATATAATAGAAAATAAGCTTGATTGGTCTTTAGTGAGTCCTCGTTTATACCTACATCGTTCACTTCTCTCTCCAGGGTGGGTGGGGAGAGCGATCTTGCTTACTTGTTTGTTTGTTTGGTAAACAACGATGTGAACTTGTTTAAGCCACACAAAAATTGGAAGTTTGAGTAAACACGCAGCCGAATTGCTCCACTTACATGTGGAGGAATCTTTGCTGCCGAACTCTTCCCACCCTCAATCCAGAACATTATTATTAATAACAAAATTAAATGAAAGCGATTTATTTGAAATATGTTGACTGGTTTCTGCTCTGATTTTGTTTTCGTTTTACCTTTTCGTACTTTTCTTTCTCTTTCTACCAAAACAAAATCTGAATTAATCCTTTGATGATGTAAATATAAAGTGTGTGTTTCAGAAAATCCTTCCTCTCTATCTAATTAATTATAGGTAAGATTATCATTTAATTTCAGGAATTTGAATTGAAGAACTCCAACAGCAATCCCAACAAATGGATTCCTCCTCCGGAAATGAACGCGAAGGAGACCAAAGAGGCCTCGTTGGGCTCGCCCGGTGTTGTCGAAGGCAGACTACGATCAGGAAAAGGTAAGAGAAAAGGAGTAAATCAATTAATTAATGGATGACGCTCTCTGTTATTATATAGTTGTGTGTTTGTACTTTTCCTGGTTCTAAATACTGGTTCTGTTGACGTCCAACGGGCACGATTTCTGTGAATTATCTTTGTTATGCAATTATTTAATTAATTTCGGAGGAAGATATTTTGCCTGTCCTGCTCATCAACAAGAGTCCACTATTCGCTGATTGAATGAATAAATTAGAGGAAGCCAACCTCTCCTTCCATTTCATATTTAATTAATATTGATTACTGAGCTCTGGCATGATTGTCATCGCCTCATTCAGTTCAATTAAAATCTTGCAGGACGGATAATGAAGACAGTGTGTGATAGAATTTATTTCACAATTTAATAGGTGTTAATCAAAATGGAGGAATCAATTTATTATATGTTAATTATTAGATCTTTTTTCGGTTTGCTTTTAAACATGAAGCGTTTATTCTTCTAGATGTGTTGTCTAAGGAAGCTTTGGTATTGAATGTGAAATAGCACTTAAAACTAGTATTTATTTGGTGTATCTTTGAGTCTTTTCCAATATCCTCGTTCAAATTTAACACGGCAGCACTTCTCTTGAAAGTAAAAGTTGAACTGTCATGTTACAGAAATATAATGTTGGGTGTTCTTTCACTTGTTTGAAATCACAGAATTTGGATATGGATCGCCAGTTTTTTCCAGGCCAACTGTTACAACTTTGTTTGACAACTCTGGGATGACAGCTTCTCCTGTTATGATTTCTTAACGGAACTCATTTCATCTCTTCTGCACGGTTAGTTCAGTGTTGCTAATGCCGGTTTTTAACGTTGTAACAAACTCCTCTGCTAATCCATTCAATTGTGGGATTCTTGATAATAATTAGTAAATTCCACCATTGCTGTGGGTATATAAAGAAACCAGCCCTTGAGGAACTTCAGTGAATTCAGCAACACCTTTGAGTGTTTCAAAAATGACTCGATCACAACCAGTACGATAGTTCTTTCAGCTTCCATCGATGGTCAACTTGCTGGACAGAGTTGCACATGAAATACCTTTGATTTTGGACTCTGCATGAAAATAGATGTTGGGCCACCAACTCTAAAAAGGACTATACACGAAGATTCGGGCATTTTTCTTAAATAGAAAAAATGAGAATAATGTTTATAATGAAAGATATCAAGAAATAATAGAAAAATTTAAAAAAATTGCTTCTTCATAATAGATAATATATGGTTTCCACGGTAAACTTGATAATAAGGCTTTTTGGACTTTACTGGAAAGTATTCTTTTAACTGAAACAATTTCAACATATTCTATAATGAAGCTTCTTCACTTGAAGAAGGGCTCTTGAGTAAAATAAAATATCCTACGGCCGGTGATAAAAGCGTTCTTTCCCACTTAAACTTGTCTCTGTTATTGACAGGAAAATTTCAAAGAATCTTTTTTTAAAATCCAATATTTTCATTCTTTTGGAAAGGTCGTTCGAAATAGCTGTTTTCTTCAAGTGGGAAATCTGACCATCTTTTTTTATACTACACAGATAAAAGTTTTATGGGCACTTTTTCTTTAAGAAATTGTTATTTGGGCCAGGCAATTTATTATCCCAACTTTTCTCTCAATGAAAAGACGAGAGAGTTATCTTTTTAAAGGGACTACTGGCGAATGTCAGGGATCACATCTCTGATCTATATTGATTCCTGAGTAATTGCTTGCAGAATCGTCTAGTAGTTTCCTCTGTGATTCTGCAACTGTCTGTATAGTGGGGGGGGGGGGGTTCGATGGCCGTGAGTCTATATACAAAGTCGGATATCTTATACATTGTACTGTTATCAACCTTTTTAAGTCGTCTTCGAAGAAACAATATTACTCTTGTTGTATTATTGTTAAATACCTTGGTAACACTTTCGCTACATTGTAGTTAGTCGGATTTGTTCGTCAGCTTTTTTATATTCTACAATCACCACCAAACAAAGGTAAAAATGTAATTTCTGACGTCATATTATAAAAATGCTTCCTACTACGACACTTCAACTGCAGCCGATGCTATTATGACTTCGGTTCGAAAGTTTTAGCATACAATTATTGAACAGCTTCCCAAATATCGGGTTTTCGGAACCTCTGGAGATGATAAGAAAACCGCACGATAAATCAAATGATGGGTGTTCCTCTACTTACTATTGAACATATTAAATCCAAAGAATTAGGGAGCAAGACTGCTCGTGTCTTGTGCAATTATCCTCTCAGGGGAATACAATTGGATTGAATTGAATGATTTCCACTAGCCTTCTATCGAATAGATCCAATTTTTCTTACGTTAGCCTATCTACCTATAGATATGGTGCCTTAAGCGTACGATATACCACAATATTACCAAAATACCGAGGCAAAATATTATAATCTAATTGACCATAGCTGGTTGCGCTTTGCTAAAATCAATCCATCGCTGTATCATCTTTTCTTTTAATCAATACTTGAAAAATATAAGCCGCTTGTTTTGAGGGTTTTTTCGGTTGATAGTCGTGCAAAAATTATCCAAAAAATAAAGGAAGTTGTTTGTGCATAAATACATATTCTAAATTTATTTCCAGAAGGAAATTGATGTTTGGAGAAAACCGTTGTACAATTTCTGTAGTGTTTCATGAATGAAAAATAAACAAGTGTAATGTTTATAAGCCGCTTAGGTTATATAGTGTTAACCGCATTTTTCAGATTGGGAAATGTTGACCCCGAATCCTTAGAATAAACTGCAGAAAGCTCTTATTACCAGGTTCCTCTACACTTCCAACTAAATTCTTAATAGCATGTTATTCACCGTTGTAAACCAATCGAATTATGCCTGTCTACCTAGACCACAGTTTGTTAGTGGATGAAATGGCTCTCCATACATTATACCCAATGCAACACAGCAGCCAAAATTAGACAAGTGAATCTTCCTTCAGCAGCCATCCATGACACAAATGCCACCACCCTCTACTATGCAGTTGCTCTATAGTGTACAATCCTCAATTCGATTTTTTTTACTGGATATTGTAGTGAATTTTAGACGTGCGTGTCCCAAACCTATACCACTGTAAGTCTCCTATTTGCCTATGTTTCTTGTTGACTGAAAATTAGAATCTAAATGTATATGTTTCGTTGTCATTTAAAATTAAAATTGTTTAAAATATTGATACACTCTTATGCAGGGCAAGGATAATGAAACATAAATTACTACTTTGTTTATCTGAAATTCATCCGAATTCTGCTGTTTAGTCTATATTGTTTGTAAACATATATTTCAACTATTTTGTTTGCTGAAACAGTGCTATCGATTATTTAGAAAAAATTTGTAATCTGTTTAAATAAAAGTCTAATTAAAACAGTTA
Source organism: Vannuccia rotundouncinata (assembly GCA_034780395.1). Classification (NCBI taxonomy): domain Eukaryota; kingdom Metazoa; phylum Platyhelminthes; order Proseriata; family Coelogynoporidae; genus Vannuccia; species Vannuccia rotundouncinata. Next base: position 34,184 of record JAUZNC010002185.1, on the reverse strand, counting down.
TTCATTTATTGGGTGGATACGGTTCATACTGTATTACGTAAATATTCTCACGCTAGGTATCAAGTACATAATCACAATATCATGCAAATATCACGTAAATATCAAGTGATTATTCATACTGTGTCCCGTAAATATTCATTCTTTATCATGCGAATATTCACACTGTGTCACTTAAATATTCATACTATATCACGTAATTATTCATACTATATCACGTAAATATTCTGACGGTAGGTATCAAGTACATAATCACAATATCATGCAAATATCACGTAAATATCAAGTGATTATTCATACTGTGTCTCGTAAATATTCATTCTTTATCATGCGAATATTCACACTGTGTCACGTAAATATTCATACTATATCACGTAATTATTCATACTGTGTCACGTAAATATTCATACTATATCACGTAATTATTCATACTGTGTCACGTAAATATTCATACTGTATCACGTAATTATTCATACTGTGTCACGTAAATATTCATACTGTATCACGTAATTATTCATACTGTGTCACGTAAATATTCATACTGTATCATGTAATTATTCATACTGTGTCACGTAAATATTCATACTGTATCACGTAAATATTCACACTCTATAAACTGACTGTTGATGTTTTGATTCATTATTTCAACTACTTTGTTATCTTATGCTAACCCATTTCAATCAGAAATTTATCTTAAGTGTATTCTCGTACATAACATCCTCTTCATAACACCTTCGTTCTACTTTATTCCGTGCATTCAAATCCTCTAAACTCGCGAACACTCCTCCTGCAGATGTTGACCGCCACACACGGCCCGACATGACCAGCTATCCAGGCCCCGGCAGCTCTTCACGCTCCAGGGAGGGGATCCGCTTGCACCCATCATCGGCACAGTCCGGGGCCACACCCCCTCCGGCCTACAGCGAACCCCCAACTCCCGGGAGAGGGCCACCCGGCAGCACGCCTCGCAAGTCCTCGGACTCCTACCTCGCCGAAGTGCTCTCCCCCCAGAGGAGCGAGGTCAACTCGGCGAGCATGGCCAGCCACACGGCCACCTTCGGCCGCAACAGACACCACCAGCACCAGCTTCCCGCGTATCACCAACAGCAACCGGAGCCGACACAGGCCTACTCCAATTACCACTTCCAACAGCGACAACGCGACGCTCAGATGTTCAACTCGGCCTACGGGGTGAGTCTATCCGGCGGGTACCACGGCAGGGACGCCCGGCCCAGCTACAGTGTGGCCAGCCTGGACACGGCGCTGCTCCTCTACGACACGGAGACGGTTCTCAACGACATGGAGAAGCGGATGCTCAACCAGAAGGTCAACGGCTTCACCTCCGTCGACAGGATTCCCTACGCCGATGACTATTCCTCGGACGAAGAGCACGAGATCGGCGGCAACAACGAAGTCTTTCACCACAGTCGAGCGGCCAGCACCGGTGGCAAGCCGCATGTCTATTCCTTCCTCAATTCGTCGCGTCATCAAGCTTCCATGGCGGCCAACGGTCAGGTGTCCAATCAGAAGCGGGGCAGTCTCCCCGGTGGTCAGTACACCAACGAGGAACACCACGCCATGGACGACAGAGCTCGCTCAGCAGACCCAGGAGCGGCTGCAGGAAGCGCCAAGTTGAAGGGGAACCGAACACTCGCCCTGCGTCGAGCTAATGCCGCCGCTGCGGGGACAGGGCCTCCACCGTCGTCGTCTTCAGGGCCGGCCAGAGGGAACATAGCTCTGGGCACTAAGATGATGTACAAAGGGCAGGGGGCGGGGGGCATCTCTAGCTCCACGCACAACCAGCATCTAGCCAGGTTAGTGTTGAGTGTTTTCTTATCAGTTCCGTGCTCTCCTCGCTAAGCAACTCCTCACTCAGAAGTCATCGATAAAAAGCATGCTTCTCTCTTTGAGGAAACTTGGGTCGTTTTATTGTCGCTCATCGACCAAGATCAATGTCTCCAGATCAAGGTTTTATTGTTTTGCACTTTTAAGAGATATTTTATTCATTTGGGATAGAATCAGAAGAAGAAAATCGTCGTGACCTGGAGTAGGTAGTATACTGTGTTAAATTGAGACACGAAGATAGAGTCTAACGGAAAACATGTCTCTTCTGTCGTTCAGCGCGCGTTGAAAGCGGTGATTTATCTAACTTCAGCTTCCATTTCAACTCTGTCAAATTAATAATGAATAGATTCAGTTTTAAAAATGTTATTTAGTACCTGGAGCCGGTCTTGGGTGATATATTTATTAATTGTATAAAACATGACGCATTAGAGAGATAAGGGAGATCTATTGATTGGGGTTAGATCGGAAGCCCTCCGGAAGTGCATTATATCATCGCAGAAATGTTAAACAAGCGAGACAAATGAAGCGTTTTATTGTCGAAAGAGAAATAATTAAAATCCAGCAACAAAAGGAGAAATGTCATTCAAATGTCTGCATCCATTTAGCTAATGTTAAGTAGATAATTAAAATATGATTATTCTCTCATTACATCTGATAACCCATTACAGCGACCATAATTGCCTGAATCTAGTGTAAGTTTGTTTTTTCCCATAATATGTTCCGGATATTTACCAAATGGCAGTTGCTATTCGGACGTGCGTGAGAGAAGTTTTTATTTTAATTAAACACACACACGTTGTGTTCAAGGTGTGGTAGACCCGGCTCCGATTTTATTGATTATATCGATTTTATTAATATGGATTATATACGTCCGAATAGTAGGGCCGAATAGACACTTTGTTGACAATTAAAATAATTCTCTGAACATCACTGAAGGACAAACTTTTCTCTCGCTCCTTTCTGCAGCAGTAGATTTGACTACGGTCGACATTCCCTAAAACTGCAAACTTCTGGTGCTGCCGGTCCACTCCCACCTGGGGTAGCCATGCCTCCCCCCTGCCCAGTACCGGTGGGGAACAAGAGCCGAGGAGTGGCGGGGGGCAATCGAGGTGCTCCTCCGGTGAGTGTAGGCCCCTCAACAGTGTCTTCTCTCCAGAAGACTGACCCAGCTTCTGTGGCCTGGCAGAGGCGAAAGGATTATGACCCCAGGAAGGCTGTTGCCGAGGCCAAAGGTATTTCCAATTGTTGTGCCACCCCCCATTCGTCTATAACGGTGGTTGTTACCCCCTTGTTCAGTACGGAGCCGGTCAGACAGCCATGCCAACGCTGCCAGTCGTCAAGGGAATTCAACAGAGTTGAGTATCGATCCTGTCAGCGAGTCAGGGGATCGCCGCGGGATGTACGCCTCCTCGCTGGAGGACATGGCGGCAGAACTGGAGCGACTGGACGCCAGCTCACATGCCGACCAGATTGCCAAGATGAGCAGCGAACTCAGTCGAGACTTGGAGACTCTTGCCAAGAAAGAGGTTAGTTAGAGACCTTGCTAACTTTAGTCGTTGCCAAGAAGGAGGTTTATTAGAGACCTTGCTAACTTTAGTCATTGCCAAGGAGGTTAGTTAGAGACCTTGCTAATTTTAGTCATTGCCAAGGAGGTTAGTTAGAGACCTTGCTAACTTTAGTCGTTGCCAAGAAAGAGGTTAGCTAGAGACCTTGCTAACTTTAGTCGTTGCCAAGGAGGTTAGTTACAGACCTTGCTAACTTTAGTCGTTGCCAAGGTGGTTAGTTAGAGACCTTGCTAGCTTTAGTCGTTGCCAAGGAGGTTAGTTAGAGACCTTGCTAACTTTAGTCGTTGCCAAGGAGGAGGTTAGTTAGAGACCTTGCTAACTTTAGTCGTTGCCAAGAAGGAGGTTAGTTAGAGACCTTGCTAACTTTAGTCGTTGCCAAGGAGGTTAGTTAGAGACCTTGCTAACTTTAGTCGTTGTTAATGTGTTTAGTTAGAGACCTTGCTAACTTTAGTCGTTGCTAAGGAGGTTAGTTACAGACCTTGCTAACTTTAGTCGTTGCCAAGGTGGTTAGTTAGAGACCTTGCTAGCTTTAGTCGGTTAAATAACGTTTTAGTTTGACGTCAGATGTCTGTTTGGGAAAATTGTTGATATTGAAATAATTGCTGCGAGCCGACAATATGTTCAAGAGATGGTCTTTATTCTCCTCGTAATAAATCATTGTCAGATGGTTATGGTTAGCGCGGATCAATTCGATCAATTGTATAGTTTTGAGTTACAAGTTTGGAACACTATTAAATATTATAATTTAAATAGTTGAACTATGTAATGAAGCTTTCTGTTGAACCATCTGCCTAACAGTTACTATCGAGGTTTTGTTTCTCTTCTCTCGTCTTCTTCAACAACAGTGTTCTCTCTCAGTAGACTAGTTCAATCTTCCTAATCAATAGAAATGACGAAGCTACCGTCTAATATAGATTCTAGCCTGTCTCACAGATCACAAAGTTAGCACTGATTTCATCTTCGTGATCAAGTGAGATTTCTCCCTCCTCTCATAACCTTCGATCTTTCTCTCTTCTCAGCAAAGATTTGAGGCATTAGAGGAGGCTGAAATAACAAATTAGCCTTGATTAAATGAATTCTGCCGAGAGCCACAATCTTAAAACCAAACTTTAAGTTTACATGAAATTCCTCCACAGAAACTTTCACTTTTTACACACTTGATACTATTCGGGTTTCTTGGACATAACTACCAACACGTTTGATGCATATTGCTTAATTATTTAGCTGCGAAAATCACTTTAGGATAATTTCACGTCTACACAATGCATCTCTGCAAATGCTTATTTTATGAAGCATTCAACTGTGAACACACTTGTTCAAAACGTTCTGATGATTATGCTAATTGTTTACTGGAGGTCTTCATAATATATCGTGTTTTTAGTTTTGTTTTGTACTATTTAAATTATTTATTAACTAGAATTGTGTTCTAATATTTATTAGTGAGTAGACATCCGATAATATTATTTTATTTCTCTCTCTCTCGCAGGATCTGGTTGGGCCGAACACCAACGGCAGGACCTCTGCATTTTCTCCTCTCTACTCTTCACCAGAATCTCCCACCGTCAACAATTATCGGTCCCGGTCGGCGGTCATCCTAAACGAAAGCAGAAACCATGTCAACTCGGTAAACTTTAATCTATTTCCTTCAAAACGGCACATGACAGTTTTAATTCGCTGTATCTTTAAGCAATAAAAAAATAATCAACTTTCTGGGTTGATCACAAAAAATTTGATCGGTATTATAAACGTCTAAAAAGTTGGGAGCCTTTTGTGGAAAAACTGTCAAGATATTTACCAGCAGAAGCCGCTAACTAATTTGGAGATAGTTCCACACAGACAAAAACTTCTTAGTGTCAAGAAATAAATCGGGGAATAGATGTTGTTTGGAATCATGTTTTAGTTTATGTTCTAGCCTTACTGCCTTGATGAAATATTCAAATAAATATTTCCTATAAAATTGCCGGGTGTAATATGAAAGCTCAATCCACTAATTAGATTGTGGGCGTTGAGGATTCTGGGAAAATCGGCTAAATCTGATGAGATTCATGGTTTAATTTCATGTCTGATCCGCACGATAATTGCCTTCTAGTGTGCGGTCTTGTTTTAGGAACTTTGTTCAGGGCAACTTTAACCACGTATTTCTACTGTATGTAATTCTTTTGCTCAAATAAATGTTTATATTCCATTTCAAATAATATTGTAAGCAAAGCTTTTTATCGTTAATCGATATGTTTTTATTTATCGATGTAATTGTCTCCAATTCAATTAAATTACTTAAAAATGTAATTTGAAACAACAAATATAGCTGTAATAAATTAGAAGTTAAGCACGCAATGCTTTTATTACGAGGTTGTCAGTATATTTATGTCTCAATTCGGCTGCATTACAGACATATGACACACTCCTTGTATCTTCTATACACCATCTCTCCACAAAACTTCGACGATGTTCCGATGAGATCGTGCAGAAAATGAGGTACGTGAACTGTCTTCTTGTACCGCTTTTATCAGGAGTTCTCTTTGAATATTCATCAGTTAGATATTATGTATCTGGTTTATTCCATAAAATACACAACTTACTGATTAATACAATCTGTTGAAACTATTCTTAAAACGACAATGGATCCACTAATCTAAAATATAATTTGCTGTTTATAGTTACTGTATACAATTATATCATAATGAACTACAGATAATCTGTGTTCAGTAAGAAATCTCTTTAATATAATAATTGATAGCTAAGTAACTATTCTATTATAAAATAATTTATCACATACCCGATTAGTCCCGAAAGCACGTAGGATGTCTTGCATAAAATGTTATCATTTTGCTGACTGCAGTAAACATTGTTATAAATAACAATTTACTCCTGTTAGGATATTTTATCTTCTTTCTTCTTCCAAGTGTTGTGTTAGTTAGTTCTATAATTACAATCCCATGTTTCGCTTTGCAGAAATATTGTATCGTTTCATGTTATAAGAAAAGTTACTTGGCAAGAATATGTGTATCGTTATAATAGATAAAAATATCTTTTACGTTATTTCTATAATAACATTCAAACAACATACATAGATATTCAACTGTTTGTTAATGCTGCCATCAAATTATTGATCAATATTTCAGAGATAAATTGACTAAAATTGTTTTAACTCGAAGTAACAAATAATTCATATTTTATAAATTTTAATTCCACATTGCAATATGGAGAGGACCTTTGTGCAGGTCACGCTTTGTACTGCGTCTTATAATACGTTTCATACTTCCTCAATAAGTCACATTAATTAAGGCAAACAATAAGTCTAGTCTGTTGAATTCAGTATTACAACCAGGACTATTATTAGCATAAAAATATTTCCATTAAAAGAAATAAAAGAAAGATATCTTTGGGTAACATCTCGCACAGGCTGAATGTTGTATAGGAACTACCTAGCGATGTCTGTCTGCCGCTAGTTATCGACTGAACCAACTAAAAGTATTGCCTAATGCGGAGATTCTTAAGTATGTGTGTGCGCACTCTCTGTTGGATCAATAATCCCGTATTTCAGAGGTAATCTTTGATGTGTATTTGTATTCTGAACATGTGACACAACGCCACTGTAATAACACTATATTATAGTCTGCTCCTAAGGTAGTTTCCTCTCCTCTATACTCTCTTGTAAATCATCATTGTAGCTCTACTTTTATCGATTAATAAACTTTTGAATGGATGGAAATTGAAAAGACAGAAGAAAAAAGTTTATTTTTTAAACAAAAGGTGAAAATTAAAAGTTATATAGATTAATGAAGGCGGCCTTCTGTGTCTAAATCATTTGGGGAGTGATATTCTGAGAGTTTATAGCTTTTTCCAATGAATTTTAACACCGCCAACTCGTCTAGAAATCGATAAATGTTGGCGAGTTTTCTATGACCTCCGGCGTGTGTTGCCTGGGAATTAGGAAGTCATTATATTCTCATAATATTTTATGAAATAACTGTGATTTTATTCACTTTTGTTGATTACTTTGAAAATTGTTTCATGTAACCGCCCTATCGCAACTCTAATTGTTCCAAAATAGAATTTAATCAGTTCTTATCATCTCTCCACACATGTTTTTTGGTAATTAATTTAGTTACAACTGACTATTTTTCTTGCACTCCTGTTTGATACATTAGTTGTTTTCTTCTAAGTAGATAAATGATTGTATTTGTGGGAACATAGCAATTTCCCACTATATTTAATCAGCGTAGACTTCTGCTGAGAAATATCATGAAAACATTTTAAAGCGACTTGGGAATCAAGATAAACAAGCCCCTTTCACTTTTCCGCTCAGATTTGTATATCGATCTGAGAATAATAAGAATTCAAGAAAGTTTCATTAATGCAGTAAGGATTATTAATCTCGTCATCTTATATTAATAGGGGAATTTTACTGATTACTATTTCAAAGTATTTAATTAATTACTTTTTATCCAAATTAATAAGTTAGGCCACGACAACTGAACATTTCTCCCCGCCATTTGTTTTTTGCTTGTTTTTGCTTTTTTTTACCCGCGTAGCAAAGGTTTTCACTTTCTTTCTTTTTCCTTGCAGACGTAACGGTCAGTTAAGTCGAACCCCTTCACCGTTGGAGAAGATGTTCCACTCGTCAGATGGTGGTCTTAAATCTGGAAATCAGGAGTTGGCAGATGCCCTTGTCAACATGAAATCAGTAGAATATCAGTTACAAAGTTAGTCGTTTTCCTGTTTATATAACTGTAGCATATAGATAAGTTTGTAATTACAAACTAGACGGCATTAGTAATGGCGGGTTTATTAGTGAGAGAAAGGGACCCATTGTACAAAAATCAATGACGTAAGGGAACTACCGCTAATTTTATTTCTGATTCCTGTGTCATTAATATTGACATTTTCATAATTTTACGTTTCTGATCAATTATACCATTTGAAACATAATACTACCTGTAAGTAGTATTGATATTAAACTGTAATAATATTCTTTCAGGTTGAATTCTAGTTTTAATCTTACTCCAGTTGCAGTTATTGAATTTTCCGCAAACAGCAGTTGTCGGCTTTAGGTCTAGAATTTAAATCATTTGAACTATTGAAATAAAAATACAATTGTAAGGGCAAACTTTTAACGAATTTTAACTTGTAAATATGAAATAATTTAATGAAAGTAAATATGAATATGACTTGTAAATTTAAAAGGTTACTTTCAACAATCCTATTTTACTTCTTTTTCTTCTACAAGTGCCCCCTAATGGTTCCTCCAACACTGTTTCTCTTCCTCCAACAGCTCTGGATCGAATTATGTTTCCACAATCGAAGAGCGGCCGCAGCTCCGCCGTGGGCAGCTGCAGTGAAGGTGACTATCTACAAGAACTGGAACGTATTAACCAAGAGATCCGAGGCTTTGTACCCATAGAGCGCGCCCCATCAGAGCGAGCATCTTGGGCCGGTCAAGGGTCAGGGTCCTACTATCACCACTGAAGCCACCCCTTATCATCCTCCTTGCGTCTTTCTAATCTCTCCACTCTACTTACTCTGTGTTCTTTCTACCGGTTTAAATGTTGATGAGGTAGCCATCTTTGTGTACACATTAAACTATGTATTATATTGAGTTTTCTTACCCTAAGAGTTATAAATGACAATTCATGTCGCCATCTTGTTCATATTTTCCTTTATGTCAAATTTCGTACGTTTTTATCATGCATCCTATTTTATTATATTAATAATATTCATCAGAAGACAATCAGAACTGTAAGCCGCGTCATTATAATATTGTGTTATTTTCAATTAATGCGATTTGGTATATTTTGTTTTAAATCCAGTCGTGAACTTCTTCAATCTCCAGAGAATATAATTTGTTATGAGTTGTTGATTAAAATAGAAATTCAATTGTTTTATAAGATATCTGGTGACAGTCCAGCTTTGTTCCCTTTATTCGCAGGTCGGAGGCTGTGATATTCTTGTCTGCAACTTATAAGTCGTCGTTATACTGATGACGTCACACTACTGTGCAATCTTATCCAATCTTTATTACCTATCGCTGCAGTATTTATGGTTGCTATTTCAATGTAAATAACTATTCACTAAGAATGATTTGATTATAACAAATATTCTGTTATTCAATAGACGATGATATTTCAAATATTAAATGCATTTTTTTCTTTTGAAATTGTTGCTGTTTTCTTGTATCAAATCCGCATATATCGGATCGTTTGTTTCCAATGAAAAAATCCGTGGTGTGTTGGATGGTCTTTTCAAGTCGGCAACAACACTGCTGAATCTCTTTTACAAAATGATTGGAATTAGTTGTAAATAGAACGAGAAAATCTATATTATTATCCGTTATGTATGACAAAAAAAGTTAACAAGGGACAACAAAATTGATCCGATAAAGTCGGAAATCGGATATACGCGGAGTAGATTAACATTACAGAATAAGTATTTTCATTTCGTGCCATTGAAATTATCCGTTATTGTCGGAAATCCGATATTAGCGGGACCGATATACGCGGATTTGACTGTACTATTGTTATTTAAATCGTTGAAATTATTCTAACAGGGTCATTTCATTATTAAAGTCCATTTTATTTATTAAAAACTGTCGGTAATATAAAAATTTTAAAACAGCAAATCTTTAAACAAAAAAAAATGAATTTTTCCAGCCGGTCTTGTGTGATTTACTAAACAGAATCATATTTCTTACTTCCAAATAGTATTCACATGCAAATTAATATGATTGCTTCAAATTACGAAATAACGTATTTCTGGGATGGATAAAAATATCAGTTCATTAAATTCAAAGTATAATATAACCGATATTAAATTATCAGTAGAATTAAAACTATGGAAAAAATCAAAACCCCACTGAATACATCGCACACATTTGCTGTTTATGTATGTATAAAGTTATTTTATTAACATTTATTCCACCATTTCATGATAAATAACTCCATATGCGTCATAAATACAAATAAAAAAATGGAGACAACCGAAAAAAGTATCTAAATTATATTACAAAGAAATCGGTGGGTTAGTTTATGCCAAGACTATTACCCGGTTTATTAACCTTTTAGAAAAAAATATTTGGCGCGGGATCATGAAAACACTCCTTTAGCTTTATTTGGCACTTTCGAGATAAGGTCACAAAAATAATAGATCGATAATATTTTATTCAAATAAGCGCTTGTCAATATCTCAAAAATTTTCAGAGTAGCATCCATTTGAAGTGAGAGGGTGCCTTTTTCATAAAGTTTTCAGTAGATGAGTCATTTTTGCCTAGATGTATATGTAAGTTTAAATCTATTTGAATTAATGATAAATATCATAATTATGCTACACATTTATTGTAGTCAAATCAACATATTTATAACTAGTAATTCCAATGCAAAAACCAATGCTAATAGAAATTTCTATTATTCTGTTATATCATTTACATAAAATACGTTTTCTTGTAAAAGATATAAATCGTTATGAATGACAACGCATACCAAGCATAGATACATGGCAAAACATTTTTTTTCGATATATCTGAACAGAAAAAACTTCCAAAATATTCAAAAAATTAACGGGGAGTTTCCATTATCACATACCATTTATACAAAATTTTGATGGAAGTTTTGAAAAGTTCATTTAGTTCAATGATCAAGATAATTTCATAATTACATTCTAACACCGAAATAATTAACCCACAAAATAAAAACAATATTGTAGACTGACAAAAAATATTTAATTAGGGTTTATTACAATAAAGGCACAATTAAATATACCTTATATAAAAATATGTTTCAATAAATATCTAAATGAAAGGTAAAATATTGTACCAAAAAGAATGTATAAGTAAATATTTATAAATAGAAAATGTACAACAGCCACACTAGATGATGATAAAAGGCTTAAACGCTAGAGTATGTACAAATTCTGGGAATATAAAAACACAAGAAAACATCTTTCCAAGTTTATAACACAATTATGAAATGAGTTACTATATGGCTAAAAATAAAAATGCAGCAAGCAGACTGATATCACAAGAAATAAACACTACAAAGATGAATAATATTAAAAAATCGTTATTTTAATACATATTTAAAAAAATTAAACTGAATGTAATGTCTATTTCAGTAAATAAAGCATATTCGTGTTTAAGAATGTTTCGACTTAAATCCATAGACTTCTAAACGCATCTGTCTCTTTTGATCTGAATAAATATCTTGTGAGTCGGTGGAAATCATCGAATTACTCGGTGAACTTGAGTATGATGATGGATCAGTCGCTACAGACGCCAAGTCCATAGTAACAGGAGTGCCGCAGTCCAATGGCTGACCAGAAAGAGAGGAATAGAGGGATTTAGCCCCTTGGTGTAGAGCAGTCAATGTGTTTGCTAAATGGAGGAAATAAAGTGATACAGATATAACTATTCAATGCGACTATTCTGCTTTCTGATATCATGGTTAATATGAAAACGAAATGTATAATACAGTAAAGTTTTCATGTCATGAAAAATGAAATAAAAATAATAGTGCTAAAAATAGACTTTATAATGAATGCAGATTGAGCAAATATCCAGATTAAATAAACTAATTATTTAATGTTTAATGAATACAAATTGTTAATATAATTTAGTCATTTCTAATTAATGTATCTTGAATGTACACATTCGCCACAAATTGACATCAATTTATAAATAAAGATAAAGTTTAGTACTTCAAATGAAATATCTGAACATTTGAAAATATGTAAAATAAACAAATTAGTTAATCTTGTAATAAACCAATCGAACATACCATAAACAGTCGGCATTCGTATTGCACTGTTGATTCCCGTATTAACTTCCTTTTCTTGAACATGAATCTTTTTCTGACGAACTTCTGATTCACAGAAAGGATTGCACCGTTTGGCCATTTCTATTTTAAATCTATAAATATATAAGGAAGCTATAGATTCGTTTCATTAAATATGTCATAAAAGAAGTGTAATTAAAAGAAAAATATTAGTAAATTCTAATTTGTAAGTAAATTAGCGCACAGTCATGTCGAAATTAAAAAATATTGTTTAAATAAAAACTGATTTTAGATAAAATTAGGCAACTCTAAATACAAAGCATTTTCATCAATAAAATATTTCACAATTTTATAATTTAATTCTAATTTTGTAGAACAGTATATTCCAATTAATTGAATACTCTGCTTAATTCAAATCACTTTCCATTCTCTATGTTATAGAATGTACCTTATTTATGCGTCCCCTTTGGTTTATCTGTAGATGGGTCAAAAAATGGAATGTACTGTAAAATGATATTGTTTAATTTTAAAGAAAATATTTTAAATCTATAATTCACAATAGTGGGGGTAGCTGGGGTTAAATTTCAACAAATAATTAATTTGTGCGATTTATTAAGGTTAGGATTACTTTTTATAATTTTAAGGAGTCAATCTATTTAGAATAATGAATAACAATCTATATACAAAATTGTTAATTTTAAATTTGGTGAAAAGCAATATTACATCTCTTTGCCTGTGATACAACAGTCCTCTCTATGTCAGAGTAGACATAGTCACAAATACACATACATATATAATACATTTGTTATTATGAAATTACTGTCATTTTTACCTATAAAATTGCATATGAATAAATATTATAGGAAAATTATTTGAAAATTGCGAAAATTTTTTAGCTTTAAATAAAGATATAGTTAAAATAGCTGCAATTCATAATTAAAATAAATATATTCATATTTCCTGAATACAAGCTGTTAAAAAGATCATATGCATAATATATTATACATATCACATGTATATTTTAAAGATGACATAAAATATTTTTAATCTTATCCGTTAACCCACCTGCCACCACCCTAACAATTTGTATACCAGATTTTGATGATTTACAAAAATGACCCCAGGAGCTTGAAAAATTTTGGATTTCCGGAAAAATCACATGCCTGATATTATAATAACGATTATGTATCTGTTTTTTCTGTGCTATGTATGCATATAAACAATTCTTAATATGTAGGTTCACTTAAAACATATACATCTTTCATTTTCAGGGTATATATAATAAGTGGGTTTCACCATAACATTTTGATAACAAAAAACAAGTCCTGTACAATATTAAACGCATAGAGTGCATATATATAAATAAAATAATGTATTTTTAAATATAATAAAAAAGAGATTAGATGATAAAATATAATTAACAATTGATTTCAAGCCAAAGTTAACATCAAGACACATGATTAGAGACTTTGTGATTAGATAAAACATATATACAGCAATAAATAAAGTTACTATTTATTTAAGAATTATAATACATTAGTTTATAATATTAATAATAAATTCATAATTAAATGATTATTTTTTAGATAAAAAAATATTCTTATCTTAAACATTTGAGAATTAATTAAATTTAATATATATTCAAAATTAAAAGATTTTATCATTTAATATATTTTATTAACTATGAATCCAGGTCATTTATAGTATTTGTAAGTAGTCATGTTTGATTGGAAATTATTTATCAGTTCTAGTAATATAGGTTAAAATAAAAAGGAAAACTGCCTATTTTAACAATGCTAATTAGTGTTTTTTATACAAGGTAGGTTGGGATGGTGCTTCTACTGCTTCTGGTGGTCATTACTGCTTCTAAACATTGACATTGAATTAATGAAAAACAAATAAACATAGCCCTTTCATTTTCCCTGTGTTTTCAATATGTTTTAAAGAGTTACTCCTCCAAATTTCATTTAAATATGACCTTGCTTTTCTTAATAATAAAAAAAACAAAAAAAATATATCAAATGTCAATAGTATCTCTTTAAACAGTATCTTTGAAACTTTTGTTGTAAAATCTTTATCCTGTGCTTTATAGCCATATTTTTTTGTTAAATAGTAACTAGAAAACCTGTATATTATGTAATTCCATTGTCAATCAATTCCTAAAGTTCTAGTCAGTGTAGTAGTAATTATAAAAAAAGAGGGTGGCCCCATAATTGCATAATGTTAACCGGACTGCAAGTTGTTGAAGATACCACCATTGACTATTTTGCAGTGAATAAATCAATTTTGTAGTATATTTTCATGTAATTTTTTTTTATCAAATCACTTATTAATATTATGTAGTCAATATTAGTCAATAATTCATATTTTCTGTTTCAAAGATAGATAACTCTATTTTTGGCATCATTGTTTGGCCTATGTATGCTATTGTTAATTATAACATTGTTATCAATAAAATTCAAGTACACTAATTTTAAAGCCTAAAATTCGAGTGCCTTAAAATATACTCATAATAGGAGAAGAAATAAAAATCTGGAAATATTTATTCTCTATATCAAAATTTCAAGTTTAAAAAAGAATTTATGTGTATACATAACATAGTTGTGGATTTTTCCCATAACATAAGATTATAATAAGACAGTTCATTACAGTTCTTAAAAGATGCCTTTTAAAATTTCTTTTCTCTTCTTGGATGCCAATTCAAGGGCAGCTCTGATCTCCATTTCTCTGACATCTTGCAGAGCATCTGCGATTCACTTTTTGAGAACATCTTCTCTGCTGATTGCAGCAGATGGGTCTGAATGCTTCTCTTCAATAGACAGACCTACTACTAAAGAAATTTGTGTGGAACACAAAAAAAATGGGATTACATTTACTTTTAACATTAAATAAAATAGAATTTTAAGAACCAATATCCAACCAAACAATTATCCAAGTACCTTAGTGACTTTAAAATTTCACATAATACAATTTTTTGAGTACATTATTCCATTATGGAGGACATTTGTGTACATTTTGTAAAATTCAAGTATTTTTGAGGTGTCCTCAATTGTCAAATTATGAGTATGGGTGGCCATCCTGATATATTATACCATACTATACTAATAAAAGGTTGAAGTATACATTTTAGAAAAATAATTATTTGTTGTCATATTTTATAATTATTTTAATCTTATTTTACATAAAATTATTGTTAGTACATACATAACTGTCCCATTCACAAACCATTAAATTGTTTGTTGTTAGTACATCCCATTTACAAACTAGACAAATTCACTTTCAGTAGTACATAACAAAAGCAGTTTTGTTGAATAATATATTCCTGATTTTTATTAGGGTAAATATATTTTTATTTAGCAATTGGATACCCAAAATTATAGCCATTTCTTATCTGTTAGTTAAGTGCATTTTATAAATCTGTCCTGTGCAAATTCCCAATTTGCAATTAGCATAACAATTTACAGATTATATTTGTGAATTCAACTGCTTTATGTTGATAATAAATAATGTTTGTTTTAAATAAGATTTTAATAAAAAATAATAACTAAAATATTTTTTTTGCTTGCTTTTATTGAATGGAATTAGTTTTATTAAACAATTTATACATCACTGTTGTAAATTCAACTGCTTTATATTAAATTAAAAATAATAATTCTATTAATTAATTCTATTAGCATAAAATATTTTATTATATTAAAGTGGTTGTATATAATTTAGATTTTTTTATAAATTCATTAAATATTATTTAAATAACTATTTTTCAGAAATTTTACTGAATCTGTCACTGAATCAATTGGTAATTTACACAGTGCATATAAGTAATAAGCGCAGATTGGTAAAATGCACTTAACATGTTTGTTCATATATAATGAGGTTCTGTAGTTATGATCTTGGCAATAATTTCCATAAAAAAATTATTTCAGGGTTTATAGGAATTGTTAAAAGTAATTTCTAATACTTAATGAGAAATTTTTGGATCTTTTACTAGATAATAAAAACATAAGTATTTTATGATAAAGGTGGTATATTTAAATACTGCACTAAAGCAATAAGCACAAAATATAAATATATAATAATTATTATTATTATAAGTGATATAAAAACCTTTTGAGATATGAGCATGGAAATGATGGTTAAGTTTGTGAAATATGAATGTAAAATAATAAAATGTTAAATAATTTTTTTTGTATATAGTTCTAAGAGTATTATTTTTGAAAAGGAATATTATGATAAAAAACAATTAAATAAATAAAAATAAAAAATAACTTTTTTTTAATATTTGAAAAAATGTTTCATTGAAATAAAATAAATTACTTAAAATAAACAAATATTTACGGAGAGGCTATATTCACCCGGAAAATATTTATATATGCGAGAAAAGACAGATATAATATAATAAGGAATATATTTAGTTACATGTAGATTTTGTCATGCATTCATAATAACAATAAATACGCTATATATATATATATATGTTTTACACTGTCAAACCGGTAATTGTCTATATTATTGACACTTATAATTGTCTAATATAATCCCTCGCGTGCTATTCCCAAATCCATGTGAGGCTTCACTGTGACATTACTTCCACCTGAGTTAGACGAAGTCCCATGTACATACCGAACTTCTACTTCTTGTCCGATATCCAACGCACTAATGTTTAACGCAGTCTGATTCTGGCGTCTCTGATTTGGTCGTCTGTTGTTGATACCTTGGGCGTCAGTTTTCAAAAGTAAGTTTTTGTTGCAAGGCTTGAGGCGGTTGGTGTGTACGTTGATTTGTCGACCTTCACCGACTGGCCGAATTAAAAATCGAGTTATCCCGTCCTCCGTACGACATGAATTTTAAGTGTCCTCTCCATAGGCGATGGAACTTGGCAAGTTTTTCAGGCCGTAGTGCCAGGTCATGCAGCATCACCGTGTCGCCGTCTTGGTAATCAGGAAGAGCCCGAGCACGAGGATCGTGATATCGCTTCATCCGTTACTTGAACACATCGTTAAGTATTCGTGTGATTGTTCTCAAGAAATCTGTCGCCGACCCATTGGCATTCTTAAGATAGGGCCATCGGCCGACCAAACATCCTCTTGTGTGGTTCGTAGTCCGTAGAATCGTGTTGACTTATACTCCGGTATGCCAATTTATACAGAGCTGCAGTGATTCGTCCTATTCGTCCCCGTCTATCTTGCTGTGAGTCCGCAGTATCCTTCTTAACGTACCATTCAGACATTCGACCAAGCCGTTAGTTTTTGGACGATGGGGAGTTGTTTGCGCCTTCTTTATCTTCAGCGATGACAGAGTTTCTGAAAAAGATAACTTTCGAATTTTAAGCCTCGATCCGATAGAAGAAGCTGTGGTATACTGTAACGACAGATCCAGTGCTTAACTATAATTTCCTTTAAGCCGTTGGTTCTGTGTGCTCTCTCAATGGAATATAGCCTTCGCCCATTTTGTGAATTGGTCAATTATCGTCAGAAGGTATTTGTGTCCTTGACGAGTTGTAGGAAGCGGAACGACTACATCATTTGCGACCAGCCCATTCGGTACGTCTGCTTCAATTGGAATCAGCGGTGCCACTGACGGTCTTCCTTTAAACTCTGGACACACGACACATGTGTTGATCCATTTGTCAACATCTTAACGTTGTTTTGTCCTGAAAAATCTTGATGAAATCCGCGCCAAAGTTTTGTTCTGTCCAACATGTCCACCGACCTGAGTGTCGGATTACTTCTTCCTTCCATTCCATAGGGACCATGAGACTCTGCGGTAGGATATCGTCTTGATCTTCCAATACCAGTTAGTTGTCACGAATTTCCAGATCCTCCTAGAATTTTGCCCTTGAACGTAACTTACGTTACAGATTTGTTCCCTATATAGTTCCTGTTGAGTTGGAGGTTCCTTATCTCGCCTCTTCTAAGCGACCAATTGTTCAATGTCAGGATCACGTCAGGATCACGAATTTGTAAACGCCGAATAGACTTCTGCAGAGCTCCAGCTTGACAGACCACGTTTATTTCCACCCTCCAAAATAAAGTTCCTGGACGATTGACGCGTTGGGCAGGTTTTGCATTACTGGTGTCCACACCTCGAAGGCTCGTTTGCGTTTTGATGGATCTTGCCCGAGCGATGCCGAACCTCCATATCATAGGCTTGTAACCAATTGCTAACCAGCTTGCGAGTTGTCCAGTTAGTTCCTTAAACGAGCGTAACCATTGCAGCGCTCCATAATCTGTCCTGAGATTGAACTCGCGTCCCAGTAAGTATACCCGAAATTCGTCGCAAAAGTGGACAACAGCCAAAAGTTTGTTGTGCGTGACACAATAGTTGCGTTCTCCTTTAGTTAAACAACGACTCCCATAAGCGATCATGACTTTTTTACCCTATATAACCTGTGAAAGAACCGCTTCGATTGAAACATCAGAAGCATCAGAATCCAGCAGAAACACGCAGTAGACGTCATTTGTGTCAGGAAATGCCAGTATTGGAGGAGACATCAAACTTCTTTTAAAGCATTAAAATCTCGTTGACCATTGGAAGGGGACATCTTTGTTCGTCAGTTTGTGTAGTGGTTGTTGTTGAAGTCGGTTTGTCCTCACATCAAAGTTTTATGTGCGTATTATAGCTGCTATCACCTCTTCAGGGTTTGTGTTAAGAATTGCTAGAGGGAGAATAGGACCATCGAAAAGCTTAGCTAGGAGATTGTGGTGTTCTGGACATTCTTGAATCCAGTGCTGGACAGTTTTTGGACCCATGTTACAGGATTTGCAGCTGGGGTCTTCTTCTGAAATTGCTGCAAGTTTGAAATTGTGTCCTGTTTTTAGTTGGACTAAGACTGTGATAATTTATAAAATTAGATTGTAATTTTAATAAAATTAGAAGTCTTTTTAAGGTTGGTTACGAACATTTAAAATTTTTATGCTTGATATTAAGTCCAATCTAAGGAAGTATATTTAGCCAAATGGTCCCACAAACTATATTTAAACAAATAATCTTCCATTATCTTTTGAACTAAAATTTTGATAAAAACTGATGTACTTTTTCCAGGTTGATATAGAGAAAATAAAAGTTAATCATAAAATGTTGTCTAAATGGGACTTAATCAGGTTTCAAGAAAATTATTAAAATGTGTAATTATAAATGAGACAAACACACTTTGGAAGGTTATATCGGGAAAATGGATCAATATAAATTATACTATCAGTACATATGGAATATTTTGGGCAAAATGTATTATACATTTAGCGATGAATAATGATTGTCTAATTATTTTATTGTGTATCACTTTTTTGTGTGTTCATCGTAGAATATCTTTTAATATTTCGTCTTTGTACGTATCTTTTAAAGTTTTATAATTTTTGTTTTTGTTTTAAGAATACAGTTAAATGGTTGTACTCATTGTATACTCTTAACATTATATATTTGAAACACATGTGTTTATATTATGTTTAATATTTCGTTTGTATGTTGAAAATGTATGTTAATCTATATGGAATTGTATTTTTTATTACGATTTGTTATATATATGATAGACATTAAGTCATACGTGACTAAAATATTTCAATAATAATATGAAATGCATAAATCCGACAGTCTGTTGTAGCCCATTGATAAGAGAAGAAATGAGGCGAACACAGGAGAACGACCTCACGGCCTCACAACTTCAAATTAGTAAAACAGCAAGAATCATAAGTAATAGTCTTATATTTTGAAAAAGTTGAATCAAGATGATGGTGAATAAAGACAGTTAAGGATAAGTTATGAGTTATAAGTTATTATCAGTGCATACATGTTTCCACCGAAGTAAGTGTATAAGGTGGAAGGTCTTGGCAAAATATTGTTCCAATTGGTAAGCTGGATGAGTGCAAGATCCAATTGACTTCATTGTCATTTTTAGATGAAATTAGGTTAGGTAAAAGCTGACACACCTAAAAATGCGTCCTCCTGATAATATGGAAATGCACTTTTATTAAAATCAAGGAAAGATACTACAATACGTACTATACGTTTGTAGTACAGCATTAGTCTATAGTTGATGGTCTCCAACACTGATGGGATGCTTTGGTTGCAATTTTTTAACTGTCCAACTTCCCAACAAAACCAGTCACCAACCTTTTCTCGTAAGGTCATGCAGGTAATATGAAATAATTTTATCCACTTTTTTGAAATTCAAAATATATGTTTAAATGTGTATCTTGTAAGCAGAAAGCAAATGGTTTCAAGGGTTCAAAACCATATTTCGCAATGACAAAATTTATGATATGGGAAAATCGTGTCATTTGCCGCCGTTCGCGAGTCTGTGTCCAATTCCAGCTTATATCTCTCTGAGGGTACAGATTGTGGTCTGAAGGAAGGCGAGATATACGTATATAAGGAATCGATTCTTTCGATAGTTTGATGGCATTCTATTCTCACCGTGTTTTACACAGATGTTTTAGATTTTTGATTTTCAAATGAGGAGCAAAATCATAATAATTCTCTAAAAGAATCGATCATACTGGGAAAGGATGGAATTTCGAAGCCATGGAATATTGAAATATTTAACGAATGAAGGACACATAAGAGGCATACTCTTTTATATATGCCTGAGTTTTTTATTCCATCAAAAGGCATCTTCATTAGAAGAGGGTAGGGTGGCTAGCCTAGATTAATCTTCTTGGTTAGTTCTAACAAATTCTGTTATAGATATTCACATTTTTATATGTCCTTTTTATAGAACGTTTTTTTTAATTTAATTGTATTTTACCTGTAATTTTTATATTTTTATAGCACTCGAATATATATAAAAATGGAGCTGTTTTACAATATATAGGTTCAGACGTTTTACTCTTCATTTGAAACCCATCCTTATGATGTTTTGTTGAATCTGGTAACTCCGTTATCTGGACAAAAAATATATATATATATAAATTTATGTGTTTATAAGTGGAATACAATTTGTATAAAGCTACCATAATATTTTAAGCATTTTATATGTCACAATAAATCAAATTATTTAGTAAAAAATACAACGATCTGCGGAAGGTACTTCATTTAAAAATCAATTATATATAGTACAATACTAAATTTATAGTTTATTAGCTTTATACCAACTAAGATATATAAGATTTTATAAAGGATCAAATATTAAACTATTATACCATTCAAAGACAAAGCGGCAGAACTATATGCATCCTTACATTAGGATAAGAAATAAACCAGCACTTAAAATTGCAGCTGTTACGAAATTGTATTACCTATTCCTTCGATAAATAAAAATATAACGGAAGTATGAGCATTAATATATTTCAGTGGAGAGAAATACTTCATGTGTCAGTGTAAAAATTAATATTGTGCTAGAAGGAATTTTGTTTCTTTATTTTCCTTTAGTGGCATTTCACTACATCGATTTCATAAAACTGGTTTCCAAGGTTACATAAATACAGTTTTTAATTGGTTGACTCCGCTTTCCCAGTGTTGTCGTGTATTTCTTGGCTGAATGCGGGGAAAAATAACGATTCAATTCAGCCATTGTCTTGTTTTCCTTCTACTTCTTCCGGTTACTCCCTTTTTCTATCTGGAAAGAATTGAACCACTTCTGGGATCTTAGAGGTAATCTGCAATAGGTATAAGAACGAGTACATTCAATTATTATATAATAAAACTAAGGAATTATAGTAATCAAAGCTGGGACTTACCTTTCTAGATTGTGATTATCCTATAGAAAGTAAATCGCAGCAATTGAGATAAAATGTCTCTCTTACAAGGCAATAATTATGTTCGGCAAGATCCCGCAGCAAAACCACCTCCGCCAAAGCCAGCAACCTTCACAAGCAGTAGCAACATTACTAGGAGCTCAACGGGATTTTCTTCGCATCGTGAAATGGACACTCCAACTCCCCTTTACCAGGCGGTCACTTCCCAGAGAAACAATGTTGTCAACCGGACCTCAAATACCCTGCCAGCGCATTCATCAGGAAGTCTGTACAAATCCTCTTCCATGGATCGAATTCCGCGAGCTTCGCTGGATGTGGAAATTCCAGATTTAAGGGATATTCGTGAAGGACGAGAAAAGAGCAAGAAGGACATGCAGGAGCTCAATGAGCGACTTGCTGGACACATTGAAAAGGTAAAACTGAAAGCGTTTAAATTTAATCTTAATTGTTTTCAATAAGAAGCATTGTTCCATTTTTCAGTCGACTAAAATCACAAAACTATTTATTTAATATGTAAAAATATCTTTGAAAAAATTCGCACAATCTCAGTTCGTAAAAACTATTTTGATATTGTAAATAAATATGTTCACGATATTAGATTAATCTCAAAAAGACTAAACGTAAATAGATGAGTGTCTTTTACAATAATGAACAGTTAGATAGTGTCAGATGAATATTTATCTTTCATTTCAATTTCAGACTCGTTATATGAGTGCTCAAAATAAGAAATTAAAGGACGAACTTCAAGGCCTCAAGGCTCGATGGGGCAAAGAAACCGAAAAGATCCGTCAAATGTATGACGTGGAGTTAAAGCAACTGCGTAAATTAATAGATGACGCTGAGCGAGAGAAGGGCGAGAAAAATGCGAGAATTTCGTCACTTGAAGAAACGAACAAAGATTTTCGTGAAGAGTGAGTTGCGCATTTTAAAATTAGATATATTATATTTTTAAATAAATTAACAATAATAAAATAACATAATTTAGAAATAATTTGTAAGTTTAGTGAATATTAAATATACTGACTTTAAAAAATAGAAAATATTTTTAATTCCTGAATTATAGTTGATTTATTAATTTATGAAACAGAACTTTTTTGTATAAACATGTTATTAAAGTTATATGGAATAAAGAAGTATTATAGAACTGTACATACTTGAATTGAATCTGCATTTATAATTGATAAAATTATGACTTTATTTAAAAAGGGGACATATTTTTAATGAAAATATCATGCTGTCACACCTCGATAATAGTGCTTTTAATGTATTAAATTTATGTGGCACATTTATAGAAATTAAGTAAAATATAATATGGATTTTGTTTTTATTCAGTCTATTTGAGTTTCATACATTTTTACATTTTTTCCTCTGGTATTCGGATGCTATTTTGAGTAAGAAAGCAAAGTTTGATCTTTTGCTGGGGTATGACATAACCAATCATTTAAATTTTCAGATTAACAGAGACAGTGGCACAAAATGAAAAGTTGACGGAACGCTTGGACCAACTGCACCAAGAGATTGCTGACAAAGAAAGGGATTTGAGTTTTGTGAAGCGACGCCTGCTCTCTTTAGAAGAAGAACGAAAGAAGGAGAGAGAGAGTTTTGGAAAACTGAAGGGCGATCTCGTTCGAAATGCTTCAGTAAGTAATGGAATAGGACTGAAATCGATTGGTCATTGTGATTGTTACTTATTTAATAATGTTACTGTATTTCTAAAATTTCGCTCGGATTTCATGGGAGGTTATTTAGTATTTTCAATTGTTATAAAAAAAAATTTTTGGGCACTCTGAAATAGTTTATTAGTTTTTTTCTCTATACAGCAAATACAATTTTAATTATATATGTTTATAAGTGAATAAAACCAGATAATGGGGAGAAGCGTGTCATTTAAATTGTAATTAAATTTATTATATATTTTTATGACCTTTTAATAATATTGTCTGAGTGGTAGATTTTATGATCACATTTGATTTAATGTTTTAAAATTGGTCGTGTATTGACGTATTGGCGATTGGGCGTAGTTTTTTGAGTCGTTTGGTTATCTGATCAACTGAAGATTAATTGTGGCAGTTAACGTTTAGTGGTTTCTATGTGCTAGCGAGAGATTAGGAAAAAGCTGGGAGTGGATGGAAATGGCGTCTTTGGTATGTTTGTATTATTGGTGGAGAGGAGTGTGTGAATCATTGAAAAATGATTCAATAAGCGGGTGGAACGTTCTATTATAATAGATATTAATTTTGAATGTGTGTTTACGTAGAATTGGTGACCTACATAAATGCTATACATATTTTAAACTTATAATAAATGATAAGCATAGTTAATTATTTTATAGAACAATGTGCTGAATATATAAATTATATGTTTATTTAAATTAATTGGCAAATAACACAAACAGAACATCTTTTATATTTATTTTATTAAAATATAAGTTGTTGTAGGTATTCAGAGTGAAATTATTTAATTATTACAATAAGGAATATTTTTTCTTGATATTTTGATTAAACTATAAGCTTGTTTTCAATTTTTTTTCGATTTTTAAACATTGAAATGAAATTTTAAAATAATTTTTTATTTCAAACAATTTTATTTGATAATATCTATATAAAGTTACTTGTACAAAATAGTTTTACAAACACATAATAATTCGTAACTCAAAACATTTACCATCACCTTATTTTTAATCATTATCTTTCAGTATGTTGTAGCATGGCACTAGACATTCTTCAATACATTGTTGACGTGTTCTTGAAGTAATTATGTTGTTTCCAAGAACTTGACATATTTCATCGAATTTAAACTTTCATCAACAATTACACATAATTTTCAAACATCATTTCTGCCTAATTCTATGATTTCAAAACTATATTATGATTGAAAAAGTGCATTTTAAATTTTATTATATAATTAAAACTTGAAATACATTTTGAAAAACTCATAGAAAATTGGAAAAAAAATGTTTTTGAACAAGGATGAAATCACGCATAAAAATTTTATTTTTTATTATTCCATTTTTTAAGAATGTTAACTCTATAAATTTTTATCCAACAAAATTGTCTTGACACTAACATTTTGAAATTAATTTAAGAAGTATTTTTACGAATTATGTTAGGATCTCGAAAATGAAACTGCTGGTCGATTGGCGGCACAAAATGAGAGCCAAACCTTCCGTGAAGAGCTGGAATTTCTGAAGCGCATCCATGCTCAGGAAATCAAAGAACTTCAAGTTTTGATTCGAACCGATAATGATCAAAGTCGAGAGTTTTGGCGTAATGAGCTTGGTCAAGCTATCCACGAAATTCAGACTGAATACGACAACAAGTTTGATTCTGTTCGTACCGAAATGGAGACCATGTATATCAACAAGGTAAGTTTTTTTTCGAGTGCAAAATAAAAATGATTATTTGTCAAATTATAATTCATCTTAGTTTACTTAAAGATTTTGAAAAATATATATTTTGAAAAGATATTTTAACATATACTTGAACTTTACTTTATAATAAATAACATTTACATTACAACTAGGGAATACAATAATATAAAATCAAGTTTCGCCAAAGTTTTCCCAAAAGTATATTGTAACATTTTTTTAAAGTATTTTAATAAAAGAAAAAATTGTAATCAAATACTTAAAATTGTGTTCGTGGTTAAAATAAATATTAAAATTATTATTTTATTATTTTCAGAGATAATTTTATTTAAAATTTCTATATTTATAATATCATTTATGTTTTGGAATGTTTTATTTTTAGCAAATAGAAGTGGTAAGACGAACTCGTCTGTTGTATTGTCCATATTTCATCTTTTAATGTGGCGCATTTTTAGATCATATACACAATGATATTTTTTTAAAACTTACATTTAGGTCGTAAATAAACAAACATTCTTCCATTTTTTCATAAATTATTTACCATTCAGCATTTTTGCAATTTATCTTTTTTGATAAACTCAAATGGAAATGTCATTCTTTAGAAAACACTAATAAACTTTAATTAAATATATTTATTAGATTTGAAAGTATTTTTTTCGAACGATTAATAATACCGTATATTTTGTTATTTTTGTTTATCTACATAGCTTGATTAATTGATTATAATGTATTAATGTTTCTATAAAAATAAGAATACAAATAACAACAACGATTATCCAATAATTGCTTTTAGATTTTATTCTTTATCCTTATTAGTAAATTTACTCTTTGTTAAATAGGTATTAAATGTATGAAGAAAACAGAGCTATATTTAATTAAAAAGATTTAGAATTCATAAACCATTATTAACACTTTAGTCAAATGTGTATTTTAAGCACAATTTCTTATACAATTATAGCAAAACAAATTATTGTAGTGATTTTAAAATATTTTATTTGTATTTAAGAAATACTTATTTGTTGTATATATATTTAGTTAATAGATTATTAATTTATTATATTCCATTAATATATAGAATGCAATTTAACTTTAGAAATATATTTTATTTTCTATACCTAAGTACAGATATGATAATATAACTTTTATAAGTCTATTATACAAGCAACATTTTAATCAATAAAAAAAATAATTATACTCAACGTTTTAAATTCACAATTAGCTACTTCATACCAAATGAATGAAATGATTATTCGAAATTTGTTGTCTAAAACTACATCCATGATTTTTTGATCTACGGCTAAAAATTTAATGAAAAATCAACTACAACTTTCAGATAAGTTCAAATAAATATGAACAATAAGTTCTTGTAAGTAAAAATATAGATCAAATGTTTTCACAACAAATATTTTGGTTTTAATTAAAAAGAATCGTACAACTATTTATCCCCATTTGTTATGTTTTGTATATTGATATTGCTTTTTCATTTTGCTAATTGTGTAATTATCTATATATAACTCCGCTGTTTATTATGTTCAGAATGTAGTGTGCTTCTATGAAATTATACCTCAGCGCAAAATTATCCTCTTACTGAAGCTCCTAACATTCCATCTTTGAATCATTAGAACTATTAATAGTATTCTGGATCTTTACCCAAGATTGTCCAGTTTATACACAGACATCTACCATAAATTTGATATAAATTAAATTCTATATTGTATAGTTTAGTTCATGTATAGCTCAGTTTGGTAAAACGTGTGGAACCCTATAACCCCCCCCCCGCCTGTTTGAAGTTGTGACGGACCAGTTGTTGGCGACATATACCTTCTTTGTCGGACGGATTGCGTTCCTGATAATATAATGCAATTCGTCCGACCAGGTCAGTATTCGTCGGGTGAACGCAATTCGTCGCCAACAGAGTGATTAGCGTCTAAGGTTCGTTAAAAGAGAAATATTGTTGTTGTTGTTGGTGGTGATGGTGGCACACCTTCCATAATAATAGATAATTTCTCAAATATAATTGTGCTCAGAAAATAAGATTCCCTCAAAAGAACTATTTTAATATTTTAAATAAGAATTTGAATTTTCATTTAGATTCGTGAGTTCAAACAAAGTGGGGCTCAAGCGACCAACGAAATCTCCTACATGAGAGACGAAAACACCAAAACGAAACAAATTGTTCAGGACCTTCGTGCTAAGCTTAACGAACTTCAAAGTCGAGTAAGACCTTTCTCATAGATTTATTTCAATTAATTGGATTATATAGCCAGCAAAGTGTGCTTAGAATTCTTAATTATTGACAGTATACTTGATGATATTAATCCGAACGGGTTTCTTATAACAACTTTTGCTTTATATTTTTTAGTAAAACTTCATATTCAAAAAACGGATAATGCACCACATATATTATCGTATCTGTATTAAAAATTGTTTTATACATAGTTTATGAATATTGAGTTGTAGACATTGTAGAAGTTATTACTAAATATTATAACTTAACATATTTATACAGTTAATACATCTGATTCACCATCTTTTCACCATTTTGTCTTCACCATTTTATAACGACAAAATTTAGTTAAGGTTGTCGATCTAGATAAATATTATTACTATATTAGGACGTTACAAGTGCTTCCTTATTGTATATTATAATTATTCAGTATGATTGAACAGTAGCTGTAAACTATTGATCTGTCGAGATCGATACAAAAGGAATCGATATTTTTTTCAAGATCTATTAATTATTGTTTGTGCTATCTCCATTTAGTATTCTCAACTTGAAAATGAAATGAGCGACTTTAAGTCAATGACAGAGGATGAACGAAGGCGTCTTAATGAAGATCATGATCGCATGAATCGTGAGCTGGACGCTTCTGAGATGAAAGCACAACGCCTTCTTAATGAACTCAAAAATGTCACTGATATGAAACTCAATTTAGAGACAGAAATATCGGCATATCGAAAGCTTTTGGAAGCCGAAGAACGGCCTGAACGGTATATTTTTCTAGCGTTTAATATCTACTACTTATTAGTAATATATACCAATTAAATATATTATAATTATTGTTTAAAAGAACAATGGATTTTAAAAGTGTAATATAGTAAGATCGAGGCGGAAGTAAATTAAATAGTTAAATGAAACACTACAAACAAACATTCGTGAAATAGAAACCCTTTTCTTCAGTTGTGTTTGACCTAAACTTGATCATTACTATTCTTAAAATGAATTAACAAGTTAAACTATTTTCAACTTCAGTCCCCATAGTGGCACAAGTATGGGATCACGAAATCCCCAAAGAAGTTTTCAACAACAGCCAACACGCGGCGATTCCACTGACGGTAAATTCTATTTTTAAAAAATTCTGAAAATTGTTTCAATAAATTAATTTAATTCACTCGATTAAAGACGAATTATGAAAGATATTATAAAATAAAAATAGAAAACTTTCTTTCGAAGAATACAATTTATATTTGTAGATAAATAATTTTAAATAATAAAGTCATTTTATTGAAAAACTAGAATTAGATTCTTCAACAATTATATAGATATTTATATTTATAAAAACATAATCATATTAATTCCTAACAATAATTTAATACTATATTGACTTATTTTCGGGGACATTTTAGATCGCGGAAGTGTCAAATCAATTCCACCTGCTCGCACTGAGTTGACAGCTAAGACCCAGTTTGATAAGTCTTTTAAGGGCACTGTGGCCATTGAGGAGTGTTCCAGTGACGGAAGATTCGTGCAGATCCACAACACCGGAATAAAGGTGGATTCTTGCTTCGGAATTTTAGCACAAATGGACAGACAATTACAAATAAACAATTAAATATATCCAATAAAATATTTCAAAAAATTATATTTTGGATGGAATATGTTAACTATATAGATTATCATTTAACAGAAATCTATAACACCACTTTTTATAGTAGATTTTGTTATTGATTTTGTTATTGATTTGTTGATATCATCAGGTGGAGTCGTTATCAAACTGGAGGATTGTTCGTCATATTGATAATGGACGACAAGTTGTTCGATTCGCATTCGGAGAAGTTTTTCTGGATCCAAATCAGTCGATTAAGGTCAGCAGCTTGTAGCGAATTTTTCATATTTTAATTAATCAATTAGCTATAAAGCATATTAAACCTTAAAATAACTGGATCATATTAACATTTCGTATTTAAAAGACGCTTAGATAATGCAATTGTATCACATGAATTGTAGCAAATTAGTACAAAAAATTAATCATATTGGGAATGGTTTAATTGATATCAGTTGTCTCCACTAAATCGATTTCATTCATTACTGTTTATAATTTTAGATTTGGGCTCGTGGACAAAGGAGCCGGGACGCCAATCCCAAGGATTTAGATTCCCCGTACAACAGTTGGGGAACTGGACAACACATTCATACCGTCTTGTACAACGCTGATGGAGACGTAAGTTGATCTTGCTAATCTTATGAAATCCTACAAACGTGCGAAATATATATGTATATAAACTAAAAAGCTTTCAACGTTCTGATAGTCCGGTCATCATAATATTGACAAACGTTTTTCTCACATTTATGATTTTCCAGGAACGCGCAGTTCATATTCAAAAGACGGCTTATGAGAACAACACTAACTAATCCTTGGAAAGAGGAGCTTTGAGGAGAACAGCAAGGCGAAGAACTTCGAAGTGATTCACATATACACAGTTATGATTCACAAAATTGATCTATTTTAACACGTACTGATTTGAGCACATATTTAGAGTTAGTATATAAAATAAATCATGTATCGGATTCATTTAAATTTGTGCATTATCTAATCCAAATAATTATTCCTTTCAAATCTTTAGAAATATTTTACTATATTAGGAAAGAGATTATGTATAATTTTATGAAATACTCTAGATATCAATAAAACATTTAATTTATTTTATAGGTAAACATATATCGATTTCTAGGTTTGAAATGGTTTTAAATCATTTAAATATTATGGAGTTCACATGATTTAAAAAGTTTGTTTTATGTTTGTTTGTCATGTTCATCTCCAGATAGAATAATAATACATGTTACCGATTATGTATTTAAGTAGAATTATTAATATACTCTTATTTTTTAATTAGATATATATCAAGCGCTTATTACATATCAATTCATCTGTCGTTTCTAATTACCAATAATTCATGTTTATTGCTGATTATTATTTTTCTTATAAATTCATTTATTTATCTATTTAAATTTTCTATGCATTTCTTTAATATTATTATATAAAACTGTTATATAACCAGTCACTGGTCATATTTCTATTTATTGGCTGTGAACTTTATATATGTAGACGCTTATTTGGTACAATAAAATTTTGTGACTATTCCAATATATTTATTCCTCCTAATTCAAAACTTCAATAGCTATCAATCCTTTGTTTATAAATATGAAATAATAACGATAACTATTAGGGTAGGGATAGTAATAGTGATATATCGATTAAAAATGGAGTTACCCTAATTGTGAAACTTCTCCACTAAACAATTTAATCATTTAAATATCGATGAATACAATAGACAATTATAAAATCATCTACGAATAAATAAATTTAACTTCTATAAAGAAGGGGAGTTATGATAAGTAGCCTTATAGTTTATTAACTTTGACATGTTTAACTATATACCAATAATTTGTGTACTATCTAAAACCATTGCATGTAGTTGATTAATTGATTAAAGAAGATTTTTGGAACATTATTTAATATTGATCAGACAATCAGTATTTTTTATGTTGTTCATAAACATTGATTCAGGGCAATTTTATCTGATTCAAAAACTTTCTTGTGAGTGTATAAAAGCCATACTGGCGCTTCAAAATAGTGGGGGGGACTAGAATATGTTGTAGTCCCCCCCCCCCCCCCCAATACTGAAATACATATATATAGTTATTCTCTTTTATAAATTAGGCAGCGTACCACTATATCTGAAGGTGTTTGTTTCCATAACGTTATAGGTAGCCCCCCCCCCCACCAACACTCAAACACACAACCTGCTTGCCATAACTAATAAGGTACCACCTACTCAATTGAAATATTTAAGTCAACCCACACTGTTTAAAATTAAGTTTGACAAATTAACTGATACAGAAGTTCAACAAATTAAATAACATTTAGTGACCATTATACAATCAAATATAATTGAAAATGAAAATTTGGGCGGCGCACTCATCTGATTGAAATATTAAATAATTTATTTACTAAATTTGACCGGAACATTTTGTTAACCTTGATGTTTAGGAAAATAATTAATGTTATTAAATTATTTAGGAGGAGCGGACAATTCGTTCACTGATTGGGGTCAACATTTTAATACCTCAATACCAGCAACCTCCCATTTAAAGTTCAACTGAGTTTGATTGCTTGCGGAAAGGGATTTAGTCCATATAAATAGCTCGTATACTCACTTTGCATTTGGAAATAATTGTCTCCAATTAATTTTCACGAAATAATTGTTGATGCTTCGAATTGTGTTCGAGAAGTCATTTGTTACAGAATATTAATTGCTCGAATTGATATCGTTTTGTATACTTAAAACTCTTTCATAGGAATACAGCTTATTCAATTTCCCCAAATACCTTCGAAATGAAAGGAAAGGATAAAAAAAGGTCATTAAAAAACATTTTTACATCTTCTGTATCCTTCACCGGAGGAGACAGGCTTGTGTCGAAACACGTCCTTCGTCGAAGGTTGTGGCTATGTGTTATTATTTTAGCGATGGCCGCCTTGTGCTATCACCTCTCTACCTTGGTCACTGAGTTTCAGGAATATCCAGTAAACACGGTATTAAACCAACACGTGTTTTCGTTTTGGTTTCCGGACGTTACCATCTGTCCAGGATTACCGTTTAGTGAGAATAAGAAGCCATCCGAAGGCATAGGTATTTCTAACGCTAAACGATTCTGGAATTACGCCATGAAATATAACACATCGATATTGAACCAACGAAAGAGTTTCATGAACGCAATGGATTCCTTTCAGACGTTTGCTTATGAGCGGGATATATATTCGTCCCTCTTGGACAGCATCCATTACTGCATCTATTTGGGTAAGCCCTGCTTCCGATCCAATTTTACTGTTACTCGGCACCCTCTTCGACTCAACTGTATAACATTCGTGCCCCATCATCGGAGAATTGTTATACCTGAAAAGGAAGCCGGTCTCCACATTATCTTCACCAGCGAAGAAAGCTATTCTACCTATGATCCAATGAATGAAGTAAGCAGCAGCCACAAATAGTTGGGTTAAACTTTTTATTTTAAATGTGTAGAAAATAAAAGTTTATTGTGTATAAATAAAATTTGAGTTTTAAATAATTTTTATAATTTCAATTAAATACAATTCTGCTGATTTAGTTGCTTTTATATTCCGTTTTATAGCAGATTAAAAAGAACAAAAGAATCAATAATCAAAAAATGATATAATTAACATATCTCATACCTCCCATTTCGATTGTTCTTTTTTAAATTATCGGTGGTTTATCCAGTTCATACTATTAATAAGAAAAATTAATTAAACTATTTTTAACTTTGATAACAACAATTTTTAGTATAATCTTTTTATCGTTATAATCTCTTTTCAGCTTCATAAAACACACGGCTTTGAAGTGATAATCCATGAACAGTATTCCCTGCCCCCGGTTCAAAAAGACACAAATGTTATCTCGGCGGGTCAACACCTCACACTCAAACTGAAGATGAAGAAACATGTTCGATACGACACGCCCCCAAACAGATGCTACACACGAGATGAGGTCATTGCTCAATTCAAAAACACATTCTCAACCTTAATACCCAGAGAAGAAATCGAAGCTCTAAAATTTACGGGCACATACACCGAGGACGACTGTTTAAATATAATTACTCAGAAGTTTTCCATCGGAAGATGCAATTGTTTACAAGACCGAGTTTATCTACCTTGGAATATCTCTCTCGATGTCAAAGGATGCCATTCAATTCCCCGAGAATTTTTTTATAATGATGCGATTGATAAAAATGGAATTCTTCGGTACAAAGATCAGAAAATTGACCTAAAGACCAATTCTGAGTTCAAAGAAATTGTCAAGCGTGCCAAATGTTCTTCAGATCGAGTGTTAACATACATCAACGATCTGGAAATTATGGACGACGAAATGAACTCGTGCCGAGAAAGATGCGAAAAGATAATTTACACGGTGGATTCAACAAGTTCAAAATGGCCGGCATCTAAGAAACATTTGCGTAATACTTTAACTGCTTACCATGGATCGAAAAACAAATTTTCACAAAATTTTGTGAATATAACAGATCGTTTTAAGTACTTGTCTTCGATTCTTGTTTATCCATCGGACCTCAGCGTCGTTGAAACAAAGGAGTATTTAGCATATCCAATGAGTCAGCTTCTGGCTGATTTTGGAGGGAATATTGGACTGTGGGTTGGTTGTTCAATTTTGACTTTTGCAGAGCTGATGGAATTTTTTGTGCGTGTTTTTTTCCAAAAACGTGAAGATAAAAAAGAAAAACTCGAGTCATCGCAAAAAGATATTGAAGAGAATCAAGTATTATAGACAAATTGATTGTTTGAACGAATATGTAGCTAAAATCAAACCGCTTTTTAATTAGAAAACACACAATTTACTTATAAATTATATTTTCTAATATTGTATATCTTGCAGTAGTGTATTTGTAAGTTAATGTACAAAAAACGTTAATGAGTGGCTTATTTATTTATAAAATAAGTAAAATATTTCAAAAATGTTTAATTGTCGTACTTCAAAATTTCAGGCATTATTATTTAGGCTATAGATTACATAAATTGAATAATATCTAAATTCTATTATATTTTAATGCTTTATTCACAAAACAATTAAATATAAAATAAAATAAAATAAAATAAAATAAAATAAAATAAAATAAAATAAAATAAAATAAAATAAAATAAAATAA